>RDPX01000074.1:1592556-1607567 GCA_003991215.1 Morbakka virulenta
CATCCATATGTCCATACATCCATATGTCCAGACATGCATATGTCCATTCATCCCTATGTCCATATATCCATTTTTCCATATATCCATATGTCCATTCATCCATATGTCCATACATCCATATGTCCAGACATGCATATGTCTATTCATCTATATGTCCATATATCCACATTTCCATATATCCATATGTCCATATATCCATATGCCCCTATATTCATGTGTCCCTATATCCATATGTCCCTATATCCATATGTCTATATATAAATATATACATATATACATGATGATTGACTCTCTCGTTGATTTCGACGCACGAGGGACACGAAATTTACTTTGTTTCACTCTGTTTACAATGCTTGTACCGCATGTGTGACACAAGGCCAGCTCTGCTCTTACAAACTAAGCCACAAGACTTATAAGGTACAAGTCGGGCAGGTACACCTCCCACTCATAGTCTACGGAGATTTTCCTGATTTGACAACCGTTTCTGGATGTATGTTTTAATGCCGGCGTTACATTTTTTCCTCCATGATTTTCTATCCGAAGCATTTTTTTTAAAGGTTTTCGGGTCCAGTCCTGCATGCTTAAGATTGTCTTTGAGGTTTATCCTTATACCTCAGGTATGGACCTCCGACTCTCCGACTACCCTCCTTCAGTTGACTGTACGCGAGTTGTTTAGGAAGTCGACTGTCATCCATGCGGACAAGATGACCTGCCCATCAAAACTGTGACTTCATCAAGAAGGCTTCGTTACTTAAAATGTCACACCTAGCAAACAAGTCTAAGTTGGAAACCTTGTCTTTCCATGTTAACCCACGTATACTACGAAGGCAAAGCTTATGAATTAAGTCCAATTGGGCAATGTGCCTTTCACCGCACGATAAACTGAGATTTTAGTCTTAAGGGATAACCCTCGCTCATACCATACTCTTGACCTTAGTTTGCCAAAGACATTTGCTACCTTTGAAATTTTGTTCAGTATGTCACCATCAAGCGATGCCGATGCATTTAACATGCTTCCCAGATATGAAAAATATCAAAAGGTACACCTCGTGTGTAGTCTTTAAAGGCATTCCCAAGCATGATCGAGAAAAGAAGGGCAGAGAGCACGGTAGCCATAACACGACCCCGCTTCGTAGCAGTTTTTACATTGAAGGATTCAGAAAACTTTCCATCTGCTCTTACACCGGCCTCCATATTCTCATGAAAAGATATTATTACATTCAACATTTTTTCAAGGATACCAATTTTATTTAAGACCTTCTAAAGTGCACCTCTATTGACACAGTCAAACGCTATGGTTAAGTCAATAAATACAATAAACAGGTCCTGATTTTTCTCACGTGCCTTCTCTGCTACTTGACGAAGACGAAAAATCGTGTCGATGGTTACCCTTCCAGATCTAAACCCACACTCTGACTCGGGATCCTGTTCAAAATAATCCTAGCTAATACTTTTCCAGCCATTTTGAACAATGAAATTCCACGATAGTTATCGCAATTGACTCGTTTACCTTTATTCTTGAAGAGATGTGTAATTGATGAATTTCTAAAATCTTGAGATACACAACCATTTTCCCAGATAACGATAAAACAATTCTAAAAGTTTATTCCCTCCAAACTTAAATACTGTCACCACCCGCGCACTTTCTCAGCAACATTTTTTTCATGGCTGCATGAATTTCAGAAAAATTAGAAATCAAATCTAGCTCTGGAATTTGAAGTCTTGTGGGCAGGGAACTCAAGAATTCGTCATCTACATCAGAGGAAGAATGGAGTACACTTTCAAAATGGTCTTTCCAGCGCTTAAGGATGCCATTTTTATCAGTCAGTAAGGTTGTGCCATCAGCCGCCATAAAGGGTGAGGCACCACATTGCTGCGGTCCATAAACTTCTTTTAAACATTCATAAAACGTGCGCGTATCTTTCCTGTCAAAAGCAGCCTGTAGCTCCGAGGCTTTTGTGGACCACCAACCCTCTTTCATTTTATTAATCGACGCTGAATATCTCTTTTAGTGCTAAGGTAAGCAGATTTTTTTGCTGCAGAGTTTTTGTCTAAAATCCAAGCCCTGCGTGAAGAATGCATCTGGTCCAAAACACCCAGACAGTAGAAAATTTTCTACTGTCTATTTCCTGTTTTGTACTTGCACGCTTTTTTATTCTTTTGTTATTGATAGTTGCTTTTCAAAAGAAAAGATTACACAATTGTTTGTATAACATCTTTATAGAAAATATTTTTCAAGTGATCCTTTGTATACAGCTGAAAATTGTGAAAGACATGAAACTCTAACTTTACAGTAAAGTTAAAGTTTTTCTTACTCGTACATCTGATTATATGATAGCTCCTACGTTTTAATGTGGTAGAGCACTGTTGCTGATGACATTTCATATTCAGTTATTAATATATATATAATTCACAGTTCTTATTATATTTATATATATAAATATAATAAGAACTGTGATTATTATTTTTATTATTATTATTTATTATTATTATTATTATTATTATTATTTATTATTATTATTTTTAGTAGTAGTAGTAGTAGTAGTAGTAGTAGTAGTACTTATTCTTATTTTTCGTGTTTTACCTTATATATATATATATATATATATATATATAGCTTTTGATTCGGTTATCCGTATTAAAGTGCTCAATACATAAATGCAGAGCGNCTGCTATTTGCATTGAGCACTTTTTGATACGAATACACAAAATTACACAATTATATATATATATATGTGTATATATATATATATATATATATATATATGTGTGTGTGTGCATCCTGATACCTTGCGACAACAAGTTGGGATCTTATGAGGTCAATTCTGTCCCATGAGGAGCATGGTCTTTTTTAGCCTTTTTTATCAACTCTCCAGGAGATTTTGTCTTAAAAAACGCTGGTGGTAGTGTCACCTCATCATCATTTCACATTTTGAAGAAAATATGTGGCAGACAGCATCTGCTGTGTCTCCATTTAATTCCATTCTAATCGACATAGGTTTCAATTAGTTTACATGCTGACGCTTCGCAGCTAGGTGCTAGTTTTGAGCATTTATTTCTGTTTTTATGAAACTTCAATCAAACGAATGGGCCCCAGTATTAAATAGGTTTTCATTTGTCAGAAGGTGTGAAGGATCCCAGAACTTACAACTGACCCCTTATCCGAGAGGATCGACTCAAGCTGCTGTAGTATTGATTGTACGCAAACCCAGAAAAAGTTATTAACCTCAAAAAATGTCCCTTCCTTAGCTTAAAGTAATACTTGAGGTCTCCGTGTTGAAAGTTTTCTTTCGTTCTGACTATTCTCACATTCCTGCAATTTGTGAGATCAGTCTCAATAACAGTATTAGTAATAAATATCTTCTTCTTGATGGATATTTACCTTTGACTATTACTAAACTTTACAACTCATCTCTATGTTATTGATGGCTATGCTCGACAGGATCTACCATTTGTTAGTCAAAGATATTGAAGACAGCTCTTCCATGTGCTTAAAGACTGTCACTTCAGGCTACTTTTTATCATTTTTCCTTCTGAACGACCTCCCTCATCTCGTTCTTGCTCAGTTGTACTAAGATTGTATAAAATATCTTTTTTATATAATTTTTTCCATTTTCATGTTACCTTTTATATTTACTTTTTATTTCCCCTTTTATCTTTACTTTTTGTCTTTTTTTTATATTATTTTTCACAGTTCTTTACCGTGGAAAGAAACAATTTCTGTAAGTATCCACCAGCCAAAAATTGCTATAACTTTAATCTTCTTAACTATTTGACAGTTAATAGCAACTTTTGTGTCATTTTCAAACCCTTTAAAGGTTTCGAAATATCAAAAATGTGATAGATTAGTCATTAGGCTAACCCGTTGTGGCACTGCAACCAGATTAGAGCCATTCTTATTAATAATTAACTTCTTGTTAAATTCATTTGTTTATTTTACAGGAACATTAGGTATCAATCGCTATGTATATTTTGGAATTGGAGGTGATAAACGGCATCGAGTTCCTACGGGTGCCATTCACTCCGGTCGATGGAGCCAGTGGCACAACAGACGGCATAATACGGAAGAAGATTACCCGTACGAAAATGATGTCTATGCTGATGACTTAGTTCATATGGGGTACGAAAGGAATAGAGTAAAACGACAAAATGGACCGATTATTCAAAGCTATTCTAAAGGTAGTTGTGTGTTTATGTCATTTCAAAACAAGAAATTCGATTTATTTACCATCATGTTAAATGACGTCAGTCAGACAGGCATTCGGGTTTTTCTCTCTATCAATCAATCAATCAATCAATCATATTATAAAGTAAGCGACAGAAATGGCTGTCTTTTTTAACCTTGTTAATGTATCAAAATGAGACTAAAAATGCATAAACCAAGTTTATCTTTCTGATGACAATTGACTGTAACGGCAGCCTGCCATTTGTCCTAACGTGGTCATCTGTGTGCTGTGCTTTTAATACAATCCTTGTATCCGTACTATGGCCCTTTCTCTAACAAATTTAGCAAGACAGTATTTACTCCCTACATTTTAGGCATTTATAGCCACAATGTTATAATAAGCAATCGAATTTCCAACCCTAATTGTTACATATATTTATGTATACAAGACATATATTCCTTTAATATTTCTTTATGTACCAGTGAGTCGCCACACATCAAGACTAAAAGCCACTCGAGGATGAGGGTTAAAATAATAATTCGATTATTAAATCCCTATCCGTCTGATATCATTATTGCTAGTTTTTAAAGTAGAGTCAAATATATTTAGAAAATTCCCCCTTTTTCTACTGTTTGATATCAAAATAAAATTTACCTCTTCATTAGAAATAATTACTGATTAAATTGCAAGAATCAAATGTTTTCTTATATTTTCTTTATTATTTTTATTTATTTGTATTATAAGAAATAATTAAGGTATTTACCAGAAAATCTATCAACTTTTCATTTTAAATCTTAGTACAAAATTATACAATTAATTATACAACTTTATGTATAGTAAATCTTAACATTAATCTTTCAAAATACATCTTCTAATTCTAAGCTCTGTTTATGTAAAAATTATATTATGTTACACAAAGGTTAGATAGATGGATTTACCGATGAAGTGGTTCTGAAGTGCACTGCTGTATTGATAGTGACACCCATCACCATTAACGTAAATTATCTTCAATAAATTAGCTATAGATTTCATAACTGAAAATAAAGTGCATTACTATCAGTAATAACATGAAGGAGCCATGACTTAATGCTTAGTGCAACTGCACAGTAACCAAGAGGTCCGGGTTCGATTCCCCGAGCTGACGAGGAGAATTTGGAACTTTGCAAAGGAAAAAAAAAGCCATTTGTTGGCGTCAGGAAGGGCATCTGGCCAAGAAATTCCTCACTGCCAAATCAAAGTCCCTCTGAAGGGCACCGTCTGAGCCCCAATTGCTGGGGCTCAGACGGTGCCCTTCAGAGGGCAGACGGTCAAAAAATGACGTTAAAATTTAAGTANAAAATTATCTTCAATAAATTAGCTATAGATTTCATAACTGAAAATAAAGTGCATTACTATCAGTAATAACATGAAGGAGCCGTGACTTAATGCTTAGTGCAACTGCACAGTAACCAAGAGGTCCGGGTTCGATTCCCCGAGCTGACGAGGAGAATTTGGAACTTTGCAAAGGAAAAAAAAAGCCATTTGTTGGCGTCAGGAAGGGCATCTGGCCAAGAAATTCCTCACTGCCAAATCAAAGTCCCTCTGAAGGGCACCGTCTGAGCCCCAATTGCTGGGGAAAAAATGACGTTAAAATTTAAGTACTATCAGTAATAACAAAAACGTCAATGTCCAATGATATATTTTGTCTTGATTTTTCAGGTAATACTGCTGGTACACTATATGAAAATAATGAAGATTACAACGGACCAGGCGGAAAAGTCATCGGTCGGATAACAAACAACGGGGAAGAAATGCCCATCTATGTTCCACAAAGAGCTCTTGATGCTTTGTACAAATCTCACAAATTCCCGAATGAGCCTGACTCAAAAGAGGTCTTGGCAAATATGGATGCCCCAACACGCGTTGGATATCAATATGGTCAATTGCTTTGGGGATGGTTTTTGGCGCCAATGGATGGCGAATATACATTTTACACTGCATGCGACGACGCCTGTGATCTATTCATGAGTCCTGATGAAGGAAAGGATCACATCAGAAAAATTGTCTCTCAGAACAGATGGTCCTTGCATAATCAATGGGATAAGTAAGTACTTTAAAACATAACTACAGTTGAACCTCGATTATCCGAACAAGAGGGACGGCAAGCAATTTGTTCGGATAACTGATTGTTCGGATAACTGATTGTCTGTGAACAAACGACACCTTACTCGATATACGTGTACATGTATTTACGTTAAAACACACGTTTATGTAAATATTTACCCGGACCGGAAGATCTTGTTCGAATAATCGAGGTTCAACTGTATAGAAAATATGCCTTTATTGTGTGTCAGGTCTGGTGCTCTTGTTTATCGCTCTTGGTTTCTTTTTCCATCAGTTTTTACCCGTTAATATCTATGTTTACCATAGTACTTTCTGCTAACACGACCGAAAAAATAGCAACTTTCGTTTTCTGAATAAGTGATCTCTTGCATTAAATCAAAGAACATATATTATATTTTCTATGCGCATTGTCAACCTTCTTTTCCTAGTCATAACAGATTTTCAAAAGTAAAAGTGATCTAAGAGTGAAAGCCCAACCCGAAAGTAAACGCAATACGGAAAGCTTTGCCCCTTAAAACTAAGGGTTCCTAAATTAAAAAACATAATATGCGCTGTGGATTACTTGATAAACTTCACAATAAAATACGAACTCATTTACCTCTTGAGAGAAAACATCCTTTAATTGTAAATGTAAAGAAGAACATTTTAGCCCTTGATTTTGTTAATATTATCAGAGAAAGGAAATCGAAATTGTTTTTCATTTCGAAGAGTTAGTATTGTTTACAGAAAACCACAGAAACAAGATGCCAAAAACTCTAAGCATTGAAAATGTTCTTCATGAAAACACCATTTCTAACGAACTAGTTGTTTTGTGTGTTTAACATTTGATTTCTATCTAATAGGAAGCATAAACAAAACGCAGCCGTAATCGGATTGTAAGCGATTTGAAGTAACTAATTTCTAATGCCAGCATGCTTAAGTTCGAAACTTTACCTAGTTAATTAGTTAGATAGTTATGTGGCTTGTTAGATATTTCGTTAACTGCTTAGATTATTAGTACGTTAGTTAGCTAGTTAGTTAGTTAGTCAGTTAGCTAGTTAGTTAGTTAGCTAGTTAGTTAGTTAGTTAGTTAGTTAGTTAGTTAGCTAGTTAGTTAGTTAGTTAGTTAGTTAGTTAGCTAGTTAGTTAGTTAGTTAGTTAATAAGTTGATTCGTTCCTTCATAAGTTTGTTTGTTTGTTTGTTTTTAGTCATTATTTAACTTTATTGGATATTTATCTATTTGAATAGATTTTAGGTATATTTTGGAAAGTAGGAGGAAGTAAGTTGCAGAATGTTTAACATCGCCACTGCAGTGTACTTAGTCCTCAATGTAAAATACCTCTCTCATTTTATAGATCAAGAGTAGAATGTATCAATATACTTCACTTACTATTTCAGTCGTTGTAATCTTTCAGGACAATACCAGTGTTTTACATTCTCACTTTTGGTCTGGGTTGTTTTTTTAATTGATATATTGTTAGAGGTAGACCTCTACTTCCAATTCCTAACCACGTATAATGTGTGTAATGCATATTTGGCTATTTCCCTCTGTATCACAAAGTGGTTTCAATGCTTTGCAGCAAGGCATATATTATGATAGAGATATCATTACTATTTCATACTTTTAGTTGCTGATTATTTTAATGCGCCTTTAGCCAGCCATGAGCTTGGAGATATTCTAAAGAGCTTTGACACTTTTGCTAAGCATTGCTATTATAATGACACATTGTAAATCATAAAGGGAATTTTTCAAATGTATGTATGGTTTAACCCAGTAAGTGCATTCTGTATCAAATTAGGCGTACTTATCCAGACTTTTCTTTACAGTGTCGCACCGGGATAATAAACAAAAATTTTCCAAATCATTGAATGTAATGCTGGTACAAACATTATTTTTTATCATTTGTCTGGCTGATGTTTTTAATAAATTGCAAGCTGGCGTTGGCCTCATTGAAGGTTGATCTCAGTCCACAAATAAATATATCAGTCAACCCAATAAAAGAAGTGTCGTGACTTAAAAAGAGCTGAAATTGAAGTAGAAATAAATACTTTTGAAAAATGTTTGCAGAGATTAATAACGATTAAGCCCGGTGATTTCTCTCCAGAAAGAACTTTATTAGCTTTGACACAAAACTGCAGAAGTATAGACTAAAAAGAGAGGGGTGATTGACATGAAACCAAACGAAATTCGATTTCGAAACGCATGGTTCAATATGGTCTCTAGCTCTAGGGCTTTCGTAGTGAAGATCATAGTGGCTATAAACTCTATTAAAAACTACATTCTCTTTAAGAAAACGTACAGTAAATATATACAAAACCCCTAGAAAAACTTTCAGTTTCTTAATTTTAATAATTCAATAATAGAATTGATGTTTTAAAGTTCATTTAAAATAACTCACCCTCAGCACAAGCTTCCAGCACGCAGAAAGTAAAACGAGGTAAGAGAACAAGGTCGAAAATAATGGGAAGACACAGGAGGCCATTTTCATATAAGCTCAATGCTTTTCATTTGAAATTTAGACCTTTCAAAATATTTAAATTTTTTTCAGATATCCTGAAGAGCAGACGTCAATGGGTGTCAGGTTAGCCGGTGGAAGATCCTATTATCTTCAAGCAGTAGGTGCTCAAAGTGGAGGAAGAGATTGCCTTTCTGTTGGTGTTCAAATGCCAACTGGTGTAATGGTTCGCCCCATAACTCGACATTTTATCAGCCGTGCTCCAATGGGTGAGAGATTTTTGAAAATTAACTGAGTGTTTTGGATTTTCCAAGCAAAGAGGATTTCTTTACAGTTACAGTGCTTTTAAGTTCCTAATAATACCAAGATTATTTTTTTGCTAACAAGCTGGTCTCCCAGGATTCCCTTATTCCTCATAAGTCTACCAGTCTTTATTAATTTCAGTCACTATACTCTACCAAGCAGATTGGCAAAACAGGATTTACTCAATGGTTATTATATTTGCATTACATCTTGCAATACATAGGCCTAAAAAATTACCATGTATTTATACAGTACTACGAAGCCGTGAAAATATTTTCTATTCATCTACCTAATTCCTGGCTCTGAAAGCTCAGATAATTATACATTACTTCAGTTTTTTAAATTTCATATTAATGTTTTCCGCTTGCACTTCACAGTTCACTTCGATTATATTCCTTGCATGCTAACGAATAGAATTTTTCTTCTATTTTAAGCAAGAATTCAACAAATAGTTATCGGTAAATCAACAATTTTATGTTTACAAAGAATGTGTCCTTTCGTGCCCTTTTTTCGCTCGTTTTATCGTCATTTCCTAGTAACGGCCTCAAACGGTGCCCTTTAAAGGAATTTGTTGTAGCAGTGAGGATTTTTTTTGGCAAGATCCACTTCCTGACCCCAATCAAAGGCTCTTTCATTTATGTAGAGTTCAGATGCCTTTCTGCCTGCTCAAGGATCCGAACCCGAAATCTTTTAGTTACAATGTAACAGCAATAACCATTTAGCCATGGTTCCCCTCTTCTCCTATGCTATAGATAAAAGAAACATTCAATTAAATTAGAATATATATATATATATAATCATAGTGAAGACTATCAAAGTTAAAAGTTATTTGACTTTTTTAAATTCAGACAAAGCTATAACGATTTATTAGTATCCTTTCGTTAAAACAATATCGGAAGTTTTTTTTAAATATACCTTATAAACCAAACAGAAGTTCAATGGTGATATGGTTAAGATTTTTGAAACCTCAGTAGAAATACTAGTTAAGATTACATTTATTCAGAAAAGTATAATGTACCTAAAGGGTAGGACAAAAACATCTTGTTTTGAAAAAGTAGGATTGCAACTTGTCTGCCTAAACTAGGGGTAATTTGTTAGCGAAAGTGTTTACTGACGGATGCATTTTTCATATTTAGGACCTAAACACATTCACTTTAGCAGTGAAATCAAATCGGCTCAGGCAATAGATCTTACACATGCAGCTGATGATTTTGGAATTGGAGGGATCTCACCAGGATGTAAGTTTGCAACATTTAACAAATATTCATAGATTAAACGTAAACTGTTTCTGGAAAGCTTCCCTAAATGTGAGAAAAGGATTTTGGAGACATACCGTGTTAATTTGCTTAGGCATTCTTGATACCTTTTTAAAATGGATTTTAAAGGCAAGTGCATCGTTAAGACAAACATTTATTTGTTGTTGGATGCTTAAGTGAGGAGATGGTATTCCTCGCATTTTTGTAATAGTATAATCAGATTATAATTTATTTTATGCTATTTGTAAATAGGAGCTGCGTTACTATAAGAAAGTTATGCTAACTGAAAAACGTACAGGAGGGAGGGCCCTTATACAACAAGGCGTGGTATTTATATAATTGTGCTTAAAATGGAGAGCAAATACGAGGAAATGATTCCTCTAGGATGGAAACTTAATTGAGAAAACAGGGTATGTGTGGTCAATATTTTCTATCCAATAAAAAGAGAAAGTAAGGACAGAAGCAGCAAGAATTTTGTTTTACTGATGGACAGCTATATCGAATCAATCAAGTATATTTGGATGTGAGAAAAACAAATCAATTCCCTTTATAGTAGATGTGGCAAGGATCATTCTGAGAACATTAACAAGATCAGTTGAAGCCAACAGCATTTGAAAAGCATAGACAAAGAAACAAGGATGCTTGTGCACCTTTTATATTCTCTAAAAGGACTTGATATAATTAAATGAATAAAGGTTAGAGTAGTGTTACAAAATTTGAGTAAACTGGAAAGGTGGAAGGCTGAATACAAAATTGCTTTTATATCAAAAATGAAGTTTCAATATTTGTAATCGCTAGTAGTAGTAGTAGTAGTAGTAGTAGTAGTAGTAGTAGTAATAGAAATAGCAGCAGTAGTAGTAGTAGTAGTAGTAGTAGTAGTAGTAGTAGTAGTAGTAGTAGTAGTAATAGTAGCAGAATAGTAGTAGTAACAGTAGTAATAGTAATAGTAAAAGTAGTAGCAGTATTAACAATAATAGTAGCAGTAGTAGTAGTAGTAGTAGTAGTAGTAGTGGTACTAGTAGTGAAAGTAATATCAGCAGCAGAAGTAGTAGTAGTAACAGTAGAAGTAATATTAGTACTAGCAGTAGTAGAAGTTCTAGGAAAAGTAATAATGAAAATAATAGTAGTAGTAATAGTTGTAGTAGGAGGAGGAAGAGGCATTTTTCTTAGTCGGACGACAATGGAATGCGTCTTCTTAGTCCATTTATTCTAGCTGAGTGCTTCGTAGGGAGTGGCTCAGCAGTCAGATGTGCAATTGGCAGCCTCAGCCATAGCTGCTGCAGCTGAATTCTGATAAAGGATTGGAGGCCACACTCTTATCTCTTCTTTCTCCTCTCTCTTTTGTCCTCCGACTGGACGTTCCTCTCTTCTCGGCCCGTCTGTTGCATGCACGAATGGCATGACGCCAAATGTCGCAATCAACTGCAAGCACTTTCCAGTTGTCTTAATCAATCTCTTTGAGTTTCAACTCACGCTTGAAGACACCCTTGTAGCGCAGTGGACCACCAAACAGAGTCCTGTCGCTAGCTTGCCATACAGGAGATTTTTTGATACGCCACCATCCTCCACAGGACAACTTAATTTACTTTAAAATGCTCATGCAAGCCAGTTTAGTAATAAAGCTGAAAACATATTACCTGCGTGACTAAAACCGCCATTTATGGAAGAGATTAGATAAATGACGGGAGTTTGCACTGGTGTAGGAAAGCACCAAATACAACGACTATGTTTTCCATCGTCTGTATAAAGGGCTAGAAAAGTGAGTTAGAATGCTCTAAAATATCGTTGTAATACCTTTATAAACACCGAAAGTTAAAGGTTCCGAGATGTATTTCAAACACCATTTTGAATAATCTAATCTTGACAAATAAAAAGGTTGAACAGTCTTGTTTCTTTTCCTTTCTTTTAACAGTAGGAGGGGGACTACTACCACAAGAAAGTAGTGGAACTGCATCAAGACACCACGAGTTGGATGCTGCTGTTGGGCCTGCTGCNTAGTAGTAGTATTATCAGTAGTAGAAGTAGTAGTAATAGTAGCAGAATAGTAGTAGTAACAGTAGTAATAGTAATAGTAAAAGTAGTAGCAGTATTAACAATAATAGTAGCAGTAGTAGTAGTAGTAGTAGTAGTAGTAGTGGTACTAGTAGTGAAAGTAATATCAGCAGCAGAAGTAGTAGTAGTAACAGTAGAAGTAATATTAGTACTAGCAGTAGTAGAAGTTCTAGGAAAAGTAATAATGAAAATAATAGTAGTAGTAATAGTTGTAGTAGGAGGAGGAAGAGGCATTTTTCTTAGTCGGACGACAATGGAATGCGTCTTCTTAGTCCATTTATTCTAGCTGAGTGCTTCGTAGGGAGTGGCTCAGCAGTCAGATGTGCAATTGGCAGCCTCAGCCATAGCTGCTGCAGCTGAATTCTGATAAAGGATTGGAGGCCACACTCTTATCTCTTCTTTCTCCTCTCTCTTTTGTCCTCCGACTGGACGTTCCTCTCTTCTCGGCCCGTCTGTTGCATGCACGAATGGCATGACGCCAAATGTCGCAATCAACTGCAAGCACTTTCCAGTTGTCTTAATCAATCTCTTTGAGTTTCAACTCACGCTTGAAGACACCCTTGTAGCGCAGTGGACCACCAAACAGAGTCCTGTCGCTAGCTTGCCATACAGGAGATTTTTTGATACGCCACCATCCTCCACAGGACAACTTAATTTACTTTAAAATGCTCATGCAAGCCAGTTTAGTAATAAAGCTGAAAACATATTACCTGCGTGACTAAAACCGCCATTTATGGAAGAGATTAGATAAATGACGGGAGTTTGCACTGGTGTAGGAAAGCACCAAATACAACGACTATGTTTTCCATCGTCTGTATAAAGGGCTAGAAAAGTGAGTTAGAATGCTCTAAAATATCGTTGTAATACCTTTATAAACACCGAAAGTTAAAGGTTCCGAGATGTATTTCAAACACCATTTTGAATAATCTAATCTTGACAAATAAAAAGGTTGAACAGTCTTGTTTCTTTTCCTTTCTTTTAACAGTAGGAGGGGGACTACTACCACAAGAAAGTAGTGGAACTGCATCAAGACACCACGAGTTGGATGCTGCTGTTGGGCCTGCTGCAGCTGGAGATTTAGCTCACCACGGTGGACTCATTGCTGGGGGTGAGCTCTCTCATGGAAATGCACATGGAATAACAGGAGGAGGCCACATACTTGAGGGGCTTGCTGGACTTGGGGGCATAACTGATGGGATCACTGGAGTAGCTCATGGTGGCCATGATGTTGCTGAAGGAGCTCTTGGAGGATTAGGAGGGCTAGGAAGTATAGTTGGCCAAGAAGGCCTTGCTGGAGCGACAGGTCTTGGGGGAACAGCAGTCCATGGTGGAACAGGAGGTTTAGGGGGAGCAGCCAGTCTAGGAGAAGTAGGAGGCTTGGGTGGAGCTGGGGGGCTGGGAGCAACAACAGGCTTAGGAGGACCAGTAGGCTTTAGAGGAGCAGGAAGTTTGGGCGGGACTACAGGCTTAGAAGGGGCATTAGGTCTAGGGGGAGTAGGCAGCTCTAGTGGAGGAGGAATTATTGGATTAGGTGGTAATAATATAAACCCTAGTGCAGCCGCCGGCCCTGGGGGTGCAATAGCTTCACTCCCTTTAGGTGCCGGCAATGGACTTGGTGGAACAGCTGGAGCTACCGGAAAAGGAGGTCTAACTGCAGAGGTAAACATTAATGGGGCCGGAGGAGGAGCAGGAGGGGCTGGAGGAGGACCAGGAGGGGCTGGAGGAGGACTAGGAGGGGGTGCAGGAGGACCAGGAGGGGGTGCAGGAGGACCAGAAGGAGCTGCGGGAGCACCAGGTGGAGCTGGAGCTGCCGGAGCACCAGGTGGATCTGGAGCTGCCGGAGCATCAGGTGGACCTGGAGCTGCTGGAGCACCAGGTGGAATTGGAGCTGCCGGAGGACCAGGTGGAGCTGGAGCTGCCGGAGCACCAGGTGGACCTGGAGCTGCCGGAGCACCAGGTGGACCTGGAGCTGCAGGAGCACCAGGTGGAGCTGCTGGAGGACTAGGCGGAGCTGCAGGATTAACGGGTCTTGGTGGCATCGGAGGAATAGGTGGAGCTCCCGGTGCTTTAGGTGGCGCTGGTCTTGGAGGTGCTGGAGGGGCAGCTGGGCTAGCAGGATCAAATGCAGGTGGAGTTGGTATACCTGGTTTGTTAGGTTTTGATGGATTAGGTCTTGGTGCATCTCATGGTATACTAGGAGGTGTTGGTGCTAGAACTGCCAATGGACTTGGATCTTTAGCTGGAGCTGCAGCTGCTGCTCTAGCAGCAGGTTAGTAAAGATAACATCAAATCAATTATTGATTTTTTGTTGTTTGTTGTAAAAGCATTTTTGTTGTGGCAATTCCATTGTCGGTCTTTTAATTATTAGAATAGAAGAATTATGCGCTTTATATACAGTAAAAGCGACAAGAAATCTTTTAGATCTTTAATTTTTTTTACAGCGATTCTCAAAACAGAGCAACTAACACGATCAGGATATGGGGAAGATTTAGTCATTGCGTCATAGGGGAAAAGTAACGTAAACGTATAGATGTAGGTGGATTGGTGTGAAAACGTGAATGCTCATGGTTTATCGTAAAGCTAGGTCATGTTATTAATATTATTTTTATTATTGTTGTTGTTGTTATCACTAACTATCGTAGTAGACCATCCATTCCCAATTCAACATGATGTTTCAGGTGTGTGAGGCTAAAAT
>RDPX01000074.1:1630194-1647629 GCA_003991215.1 Morbakka virulenta
CCTTCAAAGATTGAAGATACTCAAAAATTGTGCTCCATTTGTGGTAAAGCTCCGCTGCCCTGATAGAATTCTAGTTTTGCCCTGAAATAATGTAATAAATATAACTGGTTATATATAGGAGAATAAGTAGTAACAATTTGGGATCTCACGATTAAGATGTAATCAGTATGTTCTCTGATCACTAATCATATTTCTACTTTCTGCCTTAGTCTTCTAGCTGTAGCTGTAGTTGTTAGTCTGTATTAGCACTTCTGTCTTTGTAGATAGCTAAAACTCAAAAGTTGTTTTTTTGTGTGTGTTTTTCAAATATTGTAATTGCCTGAAGATGACAGTTATGTCGAAAATTTTTGCATCAAACTAAACCTTGTTGGCTCCATTTATTCATTATTAAAAATTCGTTTATATTATTTGCGATTTTGTTAAGAATTGTGCAGATTGTGCACACATGGTACGTCTAAAGTAGCAAAGCAAAAATATCATTGGAAAGGAGAAGGCAAATTAAGCTATCAGCGCTTGTTCATAAACAGATGTCTCGGATTATGAAAAAGCCCCACCTGTAAAGACTTTGCCAATATACATGATTTTGTTTCGATATCCAACAACAGGTACTTGGGGTGAGAAAGGGGCAATCAAGTGAAACATTTGGTTGCAAATATGGTCTGGTTATGAGCAAGCACTGATGAAACAGTTAGTAAGATTTTTTTACCAAGATAGACATATGCACTGGCTTGAATCCAATTCGATGCGCATATATTTTTTACTTTTCTACGTCCTAGGAAATAATACCCCTTTTTGTATTTCTCATGCAAGTCGCACACTGTTGAGTTTGTACATGTTTTGGAGAGAGAACTAAGATAGGTCTAAGCGAGTCAATATCAGAAAATGAAGAGAAAATTACTTATCTCATTACATAACAGTGACATTTGGAGATGATGATGAAAAACTGTTTTAACGAACACTTCTAAGACCAGTTAAGAAATGCAACATGAAAAAAGGGGCGTCAGCATGTTTATCTGAAAATGGGATGAGTGGGATGTCAAATGGGATGTTCAATGGGATATTAAATTCTATATATTTTTTCCTCCCACAGACCATGCCTTTATTGTCGAGAACATGAGCAGACTTGCAAATTTAGTTGCACTTTTAGCAGCAAAAGTAAACAGCATGTCCGCTAATGCTGGTGGTGGCGGTGGCGGCGGAGCAGATACCGGAGGAAATGGAGGAGCCGGAAATGGTGGAGCCGGAAATGGTGGAGCCGGAAATGGTGGAGCTGGGAATGGCGGAGGAGGAAATAATGCAGCAATAAATGGAGCGATGATAAATGCTTTAGGACAGCAACAGATGGCTGCCGGTACGAATAGTTACTAAAGTTGTTGGATATTTTGTGCCAACATTTAAAATTATGGGTAAAACATCAGTTTCAAAGAAAAATACAGTAAGAATCTATCTGTATTTTTCTAGGAAATTGATGTTTAACATACAAGATTGATCTACCAAAAATGTTGGTAGATAGGTTGACTGTTAGCAATGCAGGGATCCCAAATACGGTTGGAATTTGATTGGATTCACATACTTCATTTATAAATTGTAATTTACTAAAAAGATAAAATATAAAGGATCGAAAAGTATTTATACAGAAACATGAATCTGACAAAGAAATAAGACAAAACAAAATCCACAATAAAAACAAATATTGTCATGACTTCCATCGATTTTGTCCCACGGTATTATCACTTTGGCAAAGGCATCAGTAAAGGCATGAGTGAAGCTGTTGTATTTGCTGACCGTTGCAGTTATCTCAGATAGCCTTGATACTTATTTACTACTGATTATTCTACATATATCCAAACACAGAATATCAACTTAAAAGAAAATATTAAATGAGCTTAAAATAGCAGAGACATATGCCAAAATAAGGTTTCATTCATATTTGGGGTCGTTAGCCATCATCTGATGTGTTACAAATGTTTAGCTACAGCAAATGACGTCAATCCATGTGGTGTTCTTTGGCCTCCTGTTTAAATATTTTTTGTCACCTTTTCAAATGACGTCTGTTCAGGAATTCCTTGAATCATAACATTGACTAATTGGTTCATCGATAGATACATACATAAATACATACATACATACATACATACATACATACATACATACATACATACATACATACATACTTACATACATACATGTTGATTGATGATTGCTCCGTCTTGTCAGACGAGTGCCATTCTTTCATTTCTTTCTTCTACCCGCTCCTTCCACCAATGTAGTCTCAAGTGACTTGCACAGCTTGTGGCAGACGTGGCATCCCAAATTATCTCTCGGGGTATCAACAGTGGGATTTTTATCTCCATGAATCCTGAGGTGCTGCCTGAGTCCACCAGACGATCTTCAGATTTTCGGGCAGGGTGTACATGAGTAAATGTAAGATTCGGAAGTAGCAGCAGCAAGGGGTACAAAAGAAATGATTCTGGCTCTAGTGGTCTGATGAGACTTCTGATAATTCACCAGTCCTGCCTTAGATAACAGAGACCGACCACACACTTTACAAGGTCAAAGAAGGCCACAATCAACTGGGAAAAGTTCAAGATGCCTGCAGATTCTCCTCCGTTTAGCATGAGAAACTCTGCTCTCTTCATACAACTTAGCACCTTGAAAGATCAAACCACTCCTATGCTCACGATCAGAAGTTAATGCCTCCCAGCTGTCTTCGGCAATATTCACATGCTTCAGGTTTTCCTTAACATTGTCCCTGAGCCTTTTGTGGTCCTGATCCTTAAGCCTTTCGTGGCTTACTCTGACGGTTTTTTCCAGATTAGATTTCACCATAGGACAGTTGCTTAGGGAGGCTGGATTCATCCACTCGTATCAAGTGGCCAACCCAGTGTATCTGACTTCTTATCACCATTCACGATATGCTTACAGCACATACATACATACATACATACATACACACATGCACACATTGATAGATAGGTAAATAAATAGATGGACAAAATCTACCTTACAAAATTCATTATTTACTAAATTATATGTCAACAGCTTTAAAAAACAGGTATAAAATTGCTTTACATTTTTATTTCATTATTGTTGATTTCATTTTTTTACCTGCAAAATAATATTATATATATATATATATATATATATATATGATTAGCCCTTTACTATTAGTATTATTATATGATTATGGGTATTCCATTTCACGGCAAGGCCGGTTTTGAGGCTGGGACCTGGAAATATTGTTGTTATTATTATTATTATTATTGTTTGTAGAGCCCATGGGGGACTCAGGGGTAGAAACCCCAGCAAACCATCCGACTCCCAGCCTGATAAGGGTAAGCTGGGTGCATGAATCATACCTAAGTGTGTGTGATAAATAGATGGTAATAAAAATACAACACATGACCTTGCTGGTGGGGCCTGGTTAGGTTTCCCAGTTTAGGTGACCAATTCTGCTTAAAACGGTCTCCGCAGCGAGGCTTCACCGAAGACCTCAGGACTAAGTAACAAGTGCAAGCTCAGTACTCAGCCCTTCAGAACTTCAGATCCACGCTCACTACACCTAGATATGATGCTCCCTCACTACTCCCGCCCATTAAACAGAAATGCGTGATGTGTCAGCCCTTTCGGGACATGCACAACCGGGTCAGGCAACTGACTGGCAAGTCTGCGATTTGAGCGGGAATGTTTGATCTAGACAATTCATAACTACCAGGCAAAACTAGTTATTACTATTACTATGTTCAATGTTTCACTTCTCGACTTTAGTTCTTAATGTCGGTAAATTAACTTGAAAGCAGGCAGTAACAAGCCACCAGATGTTTCAACTTTACTTTTGCAGTCTCTTACGACGACAATACCTTTCTTAGGATACGTACTGATCCTAACAATGCTGTTTTTTGTACAACTTCCATTTTGTATCGCAATCCTTCAAATTAGATTCCAACTTCTTACTAACCATTCCCAACGCACCTGTAACAACAGGAATCACTTTAACCTTCTTTAACTTCCATAACCGTGCAATTTCATCCTTTAATGGTCGGTATTTCTCAATCTTTTCCGTTTCCTTCACGTTTACTCTTTTGTTCCCAGGAATGGCGATGTCTATTATTTTAGCCTCTTTTGTTCTTTTATTTATCATCACAATATCAGGCTTTCTAGCTTCGATGTGTTGGTCGCATTGTATCATCATGTCCCATAACAGTTTGTGTTCTTCATTTTCGCTACAACCAATTGGCTTATGGTTGTACCACTCGTTGGCCCGTTCCAAACCTGCCGTACGACACATTGCCCAATGGACATATCTTGCCATATTATCATGACGCCTTTTATATTCTTTCTGTGCTAACTTGGAACACTCACTTACGACATGGCTAACACTCTCACCCCTCTCGAAACACATCCTGCATAAAGGTGACTCTGCTGATTTTTCAATGTGATATTTTAAATAGTTTGTTCTCAGTGATTGTTCCTGAGCACTACAAATCAACGCCTCAGTGGTACTTTTCAAGTCTCCCTTACTCAACCACCCCCAAGTCTTATCCCAATCAACGGCTCCATTCTCTTCTAAGAATTGTCCGTGCAATCTTTTCTCCTTCCACTCTCTCATCATCTCAACCTTTCCCTCTCTCTTAAAAGCTTCTGGGTCCTTACATTCTTCTGTTTTTAAAAGACCTTGATTTTTAACCATCTGCAGCATCTCCTCTCTACTATTTAAAACGTACCATGCCAAATTATTTTCTTCGGCTCTTACGCATTTCTCGACACTAATCAGTCCTCTTCCGCCTTCTTTCCTCTTTACATACAACCTTGCAACGTCACTTTTTGGGTTTAAGCTTTTGTGCATGGTCATTAATTTTCTTGTCCTCCTGTCAACCTTTTCTAGTTCGTTTTTCGTCCAATTAATGATTCCTGCACCGTATCGCATTAGTGATACAGCCCAGGTGTTGATTGCTGTTACCTTATTTCGCCCGTGCAATTTTGATTTCAAAATTAGTCTTACCCTCCTAAGGTACTCTTTCTGGAAAGATTCTTTAACTATATCCTCCTTAATCTTATCCGACTCAATTATACCAAGGTATTTGTAACCATTCTGGTCGACTTCTTTTATAATGTTACCATCAGTCAGGCTTAAGCCTTCACTTTTAATCACTTTTCCTCTTTTCAACACCAGGACACCACACTTTTGAAATCCGAATTCCATCCCAATATCTCTGCTAAATGCGTGTACAGTAGACACCAAACTGTCGATCTCATTTTCGTTTTTCGAAAACAACTTTAAATCGTCCATGAAAAGCAAATGGTTGACTTTCACAGTCCCTAAGGTGTATCCAGCACCCATCTTTCTTAGTATACTGGAGAGAGGAATCATGCAAAGTACGAACAACAAGGGAGACAGACTATCCCCTTGGAATATACCTCGCCTGATGTCAACCTCACATAACGTTTCACCACATGCTGTTAAGACTGTCTCCCATTTTTCCATAGACTCAGTAATAAACTTTATGATGTTTTCGGATACATTTACCAGTTTTAGACATTCAATTATCCAGGAGTGAGGAATCATATCATATGCTTTTCTATAATCAATCCACGCCATTGCCAGATTTTTATGCCTTCTCTTGCACTCCTTCATAATGGCTTTATCAATGATGAGTTGGTCTTTAGTACCTCTACTTCTCCTTCTGCAGCCTTTTTGCTCGTCAGGGAGCATCTCATTCTCTTCCAGGTATTTATAAATATTATCAGAAATAATACTTGTCATTAGTTTCCACATTAATGGTAGACAGGAAATTGGTCTAAAGTTTCCGACGTCGTTTCCCTTAGAAGGATCTTTTTGGCAAAGGACAGTTCTGCCTTTGGTCAACCAAACAGGAATTGACTCATTACCATTAACCAGCTCATTCATTTGATGGGCAATACGGCTATGGAGTGTTGTCAGATGTTTCAGCCAGTATCCTTGAACCCCATCTGGTCCCGGTGCTTTCCATTAGGATATTCGTTTAACTTGTTCTTTTACCAGAAGTTCAGAAATCATCAAGTTGTCCTGTTGTACATCTTTCTTTTCTTCTTTCAATTTTTGAAGCCTTTTCGCTTCTGAATTGTGCTTCTTTTCTTTCCCCCATATATCTGACCAGAATGCTTTACTTTCCTCGGTATCTGGTATGACCTTCTCAGCTTTCTCAGTCCCATTCAACTCTTGATAAACTTCCTTTTGATCTTGACTGAATGTTCTATTTAGTCTAAATTGATGGATTCTCTCATCATACCTTCTACGTTTTTTAGATTTTGCAATTAATCTCTGATTTAGTTCATCAATAACCAGATTAATTTCTTTTGCTTTAATCCTACTGTATATTTCTACTCTAATGCAGAGTACTTATTCCGTCTAACATTCTCACCGTTCTTCTTCCTTTTCAATATATTAATATGCTTTCAAATCTCATCGATTGACTTTTTAATCCTTGGCTTCCACCAGGGTTCTTTCGGTGTTCTCCTTTCATTTGTTGGGGTTCTTAAACCAAGCTTTCTGGCAATGTAAATCGACGTTGCAAAGAACAGGTCATTCGTTTCAGTTATGGTGTTTGTCTTAACATGGGTTAACACTTCATTAACACTTTTGGTAATATTTGCTAACTTTTTTCTGCCTGCTTTCTTCAATTCTGGGAAGAAGGGTGTTTCCGTTTCCTTCATAATGGCGCATATTTGGTCTGTTGTCCTCTGTTCTCTCTGCATTGTGTCCATCATCAAACTCTACTGGCATTTCAGGTAAGTTGACGTCGGTTCTACATCAAGCTCGGGTTCAGATTGTGCTGCATCATTATCCTGATCTACATCTTCAATGTTAACAACGAAGTCAGTTTCTGTCTCCTTTTCTTAGACACTTCCTTTAATCATATCAGTCTCCACCTCGGATAGTAGCTCGTTTTTCCATATGGATCTAGTCTGATCCCATAAATTCTGTTCACTGATGTCAAATAAACCTCTTTCCTTCCAAACACGATGCATCCTCTGCCTATATCCTCGCATAGGTTTACCATCCTCCTTCACTGGATCACTTAGAAAGTAGCACTCCATTACAGCTACGTTTAATTCTTTGTTCCGCTTTCTCTTAGCAGTGGTATGATGACGACCGGGTCCCCGCTGCTGATCCGGGGAGCACCTGCCGGCCGAGAGACCTTCACAAGTCTTTCCAGCCTCATTCACGCCGTTATTTACATTAATATTATCTGACATTTTTACACTCATTTGAGGATTAGTGAAGTTAAGGTTACACTACCACCGGAATTTTTTTCAAGAAACCATCTTTAGAAGTCAGCTACCCATAAGGCAGACTAGCCCCCGTCGGATGCCAACTCGACATTTCTTGGTCTCGGGGAGAGCTGACAGGTAGTACACCTTGCTCAAGGGTGACCTGGAGGTAGTTGTGGCCAAGGGTAACCTCATTCGCCCACGTCGAAACTCCACAACCGGATGCAGTTTAATGTCAATACCCAGGACAAACTATTATTATTATTATTAATATTATTATTATTATCATCTTTTTTCACATTTTGTGTCTGGCTGTTTTTATTGCCGAGTTCTATGCTGACAGGCGGGTCATAACAAATGACCATGGGCTACCAGCATTTTCTTTCTCAAAACTCCAGTACTTTTCGCAAAATCCTGGCTGTTCCCAACAACGTTGTCTTTTGAAGTACTCCTAAGTTACAGTGAATCCCAAGCTTTTCAACCCACTTTTTAAATCCTTTGGTCACAGATCCCAGAGCTCCAATAGCAATAGGGACAACTTCTACTTTCTTCAGTTTCCACAGTCTTTTTATTTCTCTTTTCAGATCTTGATACTTTTCTACTTTTTTTTTCTCCTTCTCTGCCACGTTCGCATCCGCCAGTACTGTTATGTCAATGATTATTGCCGTATGTTCCTTCTTTTCTACCAAGACTAAATCTGGCCTTCTTGCTTCAATCACATTATCACACTGGATATTTACATCCCACAACAACTTTACATCATCACTCTCCAAAACTCCTTCAGGGGTATGCTCGTACCATTTCTTACTGCATTCCAGTCCTCTTTTCTTGCATATATCCCAATGGATCTTTCTCGCTACGTTATCATGACGCCTCTTGTACTCCTTCTGAGCTAATTTCTGGCATGCACTTACAATGTGTTGGATACTTTCACCTGTTTGACCACACAATCGACACAGGGGGCTTCCAGCCGTTCTATCAATGTGATACTTCACATAATTTGTCCTGATGGATTGCTCTTGTGCTGCACAAATCAAGGCTTCTGTACCAACCTTCAAATCACATTTTGACAACCATTCCCAAGTCTTCACCTTATCTACATCATCTGTCAGGTCTCTGACAAACTGTCCATGCATTCTCTTTTCATTCCATGTATCTTTTGCTTTGTTTTCATTCCTTGCCTTAATATCTCTAGCCTCCTCCAGTTCAGTTGCATTTAATTTCTCGAATTCGGCTACACCCTTCAAAAGTTTCTCTTTAGATTTGGCCACGTACACTTTCAGACTACTCTCCTCTTCTTTGACACATCGTTCTATACTTATAAGACCTCTTCCCCCATCTTTTCTTTTCACATACAGCCTGTCAGTATCACTCTTGGGATGAAAAGCACCATGCATTGTCATTGTTTTCCTTGTTTGTCTGTCTAAATCTTTAAGCTCCTTTTCTCTCCATTGTATAATTCCCGCTACATACCGGAATATAGCCACTGCCCATGTGTTGATCGCCGAAACCTTATTTTTCCCATTCAACTTTGATCTAAGTACCAGCCTTACCCTTCTTTTGTATTCCTTTCTAATTGCATCTTTCATTTCAGCTTCTTTGATTTTATCTAATTCCACAATACCTAGATAAGCGTACCCTTCCTCCCCAACCTCTTTCATTGTCTGTCCATCAGCTAACTTAATTCCTTCACTTCTAATAATCATTCCTCGTTTCAATGTCAAAATGCCACACTTTTTCATCCCAAATTCCATACCAATGTCGTTGCTGAACATGTGAACGGTTCTAACAAGCATACTCATCTGATCTTCAGTTTTCGCATATAGCTTCAGGTCGTCCATAAACAATAAATGGTTGACCTTGTATTCCGTCTTTCCCCATTCATAAGCCGCATTCACTTTCCGCAATATCAGTGACAATGGTATCATACTAAGGACAAATAATAGTGGTGATAGACTATCTCCCTGGAAAATTCCCCTCTTCACAAAAACCTGTCCAAGATCTTCCCCGTTGGATGTCAGTGATACCTTCCACTGTTTCATGCTTCTTCCAAGAAAGTTCCTTACATTCTCAGCTATTCCAAACATCGTCAAACATTCGCTTATCCAACTATGCGGGACCAGATCATAGGCTTTTCGGTAATCTATCCAAGACATGGACAGATTCGTACGCCTTTTCTTGCAATCTCTGAGTACGGTTCTGTCTATGAGCAGGTGATCTTTGGTGCCCCTGCTTCTTCGCCTACATCCTTTCTGTTCATCTGGTAATATATTGCTCTCTTCTAGATACTGGTACATTTCATCTGCTACAATACCCGTCAAAAGTTTCCACATTAGTGGAAGGCAGGTAATGGGTCGATAATTATCAATCGCTGTGCCTTTCTGTGGATCTTTTTGACAAAGCACTGTTCGACCATGTGTTGTCCATTGAAAGACCTCCTCTTCTCTTAACATACCATCAAGTTGGGATGCGATTCTTTCGTGAAGAGCGGCGAAGTGTTTTAGCCAATATCCCTGCACTCCATCTGGTCCTGGTGCTTTCCAATTTGGAAGTTTCCTACTTTGCTTTTTAACTTTCTCAGCATTTATTTTCACCGTGTCTTGTGTGTGTTTCATATCACGATCTATTTCTTTCTTCAACTCTTTTAGCCATATAGCAGTTCTATTGTGCTCCTTCTCCACACTCCAAATGTCACCCCAGAATTTTGTACACTCTTCCGCATTCGGTACCGCCTTTGAAAAATTGGAACATTTGTTAAGTTCGTAGTAGAACTTCTTCTGATCCAAACCAAAAATCCTATTTTGCCTAAACTGTTCAATTCTGTCTTCGTATCTCTTCAGTTTTCCACTTTTTGCCACCATTCTCTGTTTTATTTCTTCTATGACAGTTTTTATCCCCTTTCTGTTGACCCTGTACTTTTCATTTAGTTGTTTGATTTTCTTTGTCTTCTTCACACCTAACTGTCCTTTCTGATCTCTTTCCAGTAAATTAACATCCTGTCTCAATTTCCTTATGTCACCCTTTATTCTCCGTTTCCACCTTGGTTCATTTCGTTTCTGTCGAACACCTGTTTTCAATCCAAATTTCTCTGCGACCCATACACTTCCAGCTATGATCAGATTGTTCGTTTCTGTAATGTTCCTGCACTTCGTGTACTTCATTGCTTCATTTACTTTCTCAACCTGAATTTTGAGAGCTTTTCTATCTAATTTTTTGAACATGATTCCATCACTTTTCTTTCCTTCTACTAGTATCGCTTTTAGCCTTTCCACAATACCTTTTGTTTCATCACTTGCTTGTGTCAATCTCTCCTCCGTGTCGAAGTCATTTTCAACAACATCTTGCCTTGCCTCCACCCCATCTCTTGCCTCCCCAATTGGATCATCCAATTCACTATTGGTTTCTTCTTCTTTTACCTGAATTTCTCCTTTATTTCCAAAAACTTCAACATTCACCCTTCTTTCTATTTCCTCCAACTCAAGTTCTGACAACAATCCATTTTTCCTAATTGTTCTTGCTTGGTCACATATTCGCTGCTCCGTTGTTTCAAACATTCCTCTTTCCCTCCATTCTCTAAACATGCGTTGTCTGTACCCTCTAATAGGTTTACCGTTCTCATCAAATGGATTACTTCTATAGAAGCACTCCATAATGACTTTGTTGATTTCTTTACTCCATTTCTTTCTAGCAGTAGAAGGATGACGACCGGGTTCTCGCTGCTGTGCCGAGAAACACCTGCCGGGCGTGGGCCCTTCACCTTGAGTTCCAGTCCCATTCACGCCGTTATTCTCAATACTTTGATTGGACATTTCATTCATAAGAAGTTTAGTGATTTTTAGGTTACACAACCACCGGTATTTTTATCGAGACACCATCTCTAGACGATTGCCAACCAAGGCTAAAGAGCGCTTCGCCTGCCCCTGAGACAAACTTAACTCCGCCGGACGTCAACCCGGTATTTCAAGGTTTCGGAGTGGGCTAACAGGTACTACACCTTGCCCAATGGTGACCTGGAGGTAGTTGTGGCAAAGGGTAACCTCATTCGCCCACGTCGAAACTCCACAACCGGGTGCAGTTTATCGTCATACCCAGGACGAGTTATTATTATTATTATTATTATTATTATTATTATTATTATTATCATTATTATCATTATTATTTTCATTATTATTATTATTATTATTATTATTATTATTATTATTATTATTATTATTATAAGTACATAACCACCAATCCTATTATTTTCTTTTTTAGTTGGAGCAGCAGCTCAGGCACTTAGCGGCCAAAATGCGCAGGTGTCTGGACAATTGAGTGCCCTTTCCGAAGGAGTAGCTGCTCTCCTCAAGGAAATTCGGGAACTTAAAGAACTGAGAAAGATGGCAGCACAATCACAACCAGTAGTTGTAAGTGCACCATTGGGTGGGGCTGCAAGTAATGCCGGAACTGGTGGTGGGACTGGAAATAGTGGGGCTGGAGCTGGTGGAGGAGGTAAAGAAGAGAAACCTGCCGGAGGAGGAGCAGCAGGAGGCAGTGCTGAAGGATCAGCAGCAGCGCTTTTTGCTGCTGCTGCAATTAATAAAGCTGTAAGTGCCATAAAAAACGCTCAATCTGTAATAAATTTGAATGGTGGTATGCTTGGAAATGGAGGTCTAGGTGCTGTTGGTGGTGGATTAGTTCCTGGGGGTGGGTATGGAGGACTTGGTGCTGGTGGTGGCAGTGGAATTGGCGTTTTGGGTGGTTTGGGCGGGCTTAGTAGTCTCAGCAGAGGTGGAGGACCAGGAGGTAATCCGAATCTAAACAGTCTTGCACTGATGGCTGCAGCTGGATATCAAGGGGGAGGACTTGGTGGATTAAATGCATTAAGCGGAATTGCTGGAGTTCCAGCCAATGGAATTGGAGCTGGCGGATCACCATTTATTGGTGACTATGGACTTGGCGGAAATTCAGGTTCAATAGCAGCATTGGCTAATCTTGCAGGAGTGGGTACAGGTGATAGTAATGTAAATGTGCCGAGTTTAGGTTGGGTAGGGGGTGCAGAAAATAGCGGAACTGGCCTTCCAGGACCCCCACCTTCTTTAATGACACCTGGATCTACATTTGGGACTGCGATGGCTAATAGTTTATCCAATGTTGGTGTAAAGGCAACCAGTAAATTTCTCAACCAGATGGCGACAGGAATGAACAAAGTGACCGCTGCATATCTGAAGGCATTGAAAGCGAAAGCTTTGCCTCCGGACCCACCACCAACTGCCCCAACGCCAACATTACCCTTGCCTTTATGTTGTCATCCAGATCAGGGAAAGGAGGACAGCAGTACCCTGAAAAAACTAAAAAAGCTAAAATTGAAGGCAACTAAACGAGGATCCGTTATGAAAGTTGATATGACTAGTATAAAATCACTTTATCCAGATATTTCAGATCTCTTAAGTGTTGCTCTTACATCTCACCGTGACAAAGCGATTCAGGCGGTTCACGTTTCACCTACTAAAAATGAAACACAGCCTTTAAAAATTCAAGTTGTTGGGAAAGTAGCAAAGGGTGAAGACAATGCGACAGAACCTGATCAACAAGAAAATCCAGATGTGCAAGAAGATCAAAGGCAACATTACCTGAATGAAATCTTAGCTTCCCATGCTGCAAGTCTTGCGTTTGGTGAGGGTTTAAAGCCGAGTAAGTAAATGTATTATTCTTTATTTTATTGTATTTTTTGCTTCTTCTTCTTTTTTTTTTTCTTCTTCTTCTTCTTCTTCTTCTTCTTCTTTTTTCGGGTTTTCCCTTTAGGGGTTGCCACCGCAGACTATCGCTCTCCACCTCTGTCTGTCATTGGTGTCCTCTGCAGAGGCTCCATCTTTCCAGAATGTCATCCCTGCTTATCCAAACTTGACTGTCCTCTCCTTTTATCATTCTCACGTGTTGTACATCCCTGTTTGTCCTATCATTCTGCTTGTCTAGTCTGTAGACCTGCTTCCCCGCTCCTTTTACCTGGAGTCCCGTATTCAGCTCCTCATATGCTTCACTCTTGCCCTTACCCACTTCGACCTTTGCCAATCTTTTCGCTCCATCATATCTTTGTTTGCTCCCTTCATCCCTAGTAGCGTACCAATCCTTTAGCGCTTGCTTTTTCTTGACAATCGCACTCTTGACCTCTTTATTCCACCACCAGCTATCTAGATCTTCCTACCTACCGCCCGATGATATTCCCAGAACTCTCCTCGCTGCATCTCTCATGGTTTCGGAAACGTTCTTCCACGACACCAAACCAATATCTGACGATAATCCATCCATCACCGCTCTGCAAGAGTCCTCCTGACTTTCAGCTTCTTTTAATTTCCACCATCTGATCCTTGGTTCACATTTGTCGGCCTTCTGATGTTTCCCTTTCAGATAGAAATCTCAAAAAAACGCGCGATGTTGTCTAGCCACTACTTCACTAGGGATATCTTTACAATCCTTTGCATCCTTGAGTGAACGCCTCCTACACAAGATGTAATCTAATTGTGATTATTCTCGCTCCATTCGCATAGGTCACCAGATGTTTATACCTCTTGTTGAAAAAGGTATTCACCACACTTCCAGTGCTGAGTGCAAAATCCACGATCCTCTGCCCCTCTTCATTTCTTTGTCCATAACCAAAGTTGCCCATCACCGGATCATTTCCATCGGTTCCTTTTCCAACATGTCCGTTCAAACCAGCACCTATGATGATACGCTCAGTGCTCGGCAATCCACTTACTAGGTCCTCCAGATCGCGCCAGAAATCATCCTTCTGCTCTTGTTCACAGCCAACGGTGGTGCATGCTCTGATGATGCTTTCGGCCTCCTGTCCAAGCTCCATTTTGATAGCAATCAACCTGTCTGACTTCCTGATGACTTCCAACACATCATTTGCGAACACCTGTTTCAATATTACCCCCACACCGAAACCTTCCCCGATGTTCTTGGCCTCAGCACCTGTCCACTTTGTCTCCTGAACACAGAGGATGCCCAGCATCCTTTTCCTCATCATGTACGCTATCTCATGACTCCTTGCTGTCATTGTTCCAACATTCAAGGTTCCTACCCTCACATCCACACTTTTCACCTTTCCATCCTCCCTTTTCCGTCTGACAAGCACTCCACCGCGCTTCCTTCGCCTCCTTCGTCGACCTCCAGTAGCATTGTTTCCATTACCACCCTGAAGGTCATCAGCAGCAATGGTGGCCGTTGTTAATCCGGGCCTCGACCGATCCGGCATAGTCACACTTTCGGTTGTCCACATAGTTGATTTGGCAAAGAGTTTTACACCGCCTGCCCTGGCTGTCGCAACGTCCGGTGTCTGGAAGGATGGGCTTTCGTAAACCTGGAAATAGGGAACGCAGGGATTACTAGCACTTGCCCATGGTGCTACCCCGGACTAGTGGAGGGAAAGAAGCGTCTTACTTCTCCATTGCATGGGGCTTGAGCCGGACCATCCCCACTGCCCATATTGTATTGTATTTTCTAAATTAGCAATAAAATATTGTCCTACAATGGCTTAAAAAGGAAATGTTTTCTGCATTATAAATGTCATGTCATATCTGATAATTTTCCAATAATGTCCATAATAAAACAAAGGTTTTAAACAATACTGTCTTTGTTTTATGCTGAAAATCAAAAGTGCTTAGCTATATATACAAGGCATGTGCAAGTTGAAGTGTTAGAACAATAGTGAAAGTTGATCATGCTGGTTAATTTGTGGGAAAAGATAATATTTGTGGTTTTCAAGGAAATAAGTAAGAGCCAACGACACATTTTGTGAGTACTTTCGCCTTTATGGCATCATCAGACAATCGTTCTACAAAATATAAAATATAACAAAGGTCATATACTATCTAAACTATCTACATAACAAAAAGAACAATACAGCTAACATTAAAAAGTGATCAGTGGACACTGACTACAACGTAATTGTCAGTGTCCTGCTTTTGTATTCCTCTTTGGTGTTAATTGGAGGGTTCAGTTCCCCGATCCACAAAGCTTCTAGAGTCATCAAATGGTATTCCCCTCTAGATGTGAATGCTAAGTATTCTACATTATCTACTTGATTACCGTCGCCACGATGTTTGTGGTTTTGTTTGTGAATTTCATGCTATTATTATAGTTGCCGACGGCTGCATTTACGACTATTTTTTGAGCATGCATATGCATGCATTGTTCAAGAAAATAAATTAGCAGATATGGTAGTACTTATGTTTTGCAGTTTATGCCTATTATTGCACACTTTTCAGATGTTGAAGCTTATTCCCATCGCATAGTAATACCTAATACTGAATCAGTTGTTGTGAAAATTGAAAAACTTTGGAGGTTTGTAATTCATTGTTATTGACAATTTTAACTTCCTTCTTTGACTTTGCATAGTTTTGTGCTCTTTCTTCGTCAAATCCGAAATCCTTAAACAAGAAGATACAACCTAGGTTTACGTTTTTAAGTGCTAATAAATACCATAATTTCGAGCTTTTTTACAATACAGAAGGTGCCTCTAGGACAAGGAAGTCATTCCATAAAAATATATGCAAGTAACATCCTCATTTACCCACCATTTAGACACATTTTATAACTTACAATTATAACGATCTAGTAGTTTTAGGATGATTCCATCGATTTGTAAATGGCCTTATTTTACCAATCTTCAAACGTTAAAAGACTTGCTGTGCGTTCATATGCCCATTGGTAAGAAATTCCAACATATAAACATTTCAGATTTTTAGGTAATAAAGTAGCAATAATGATAATAGTAATCACTCTCATTATCATCATCATTATCCGGTGTTAATAGAGTACATATTACGTATATCTATGGCACCAAGAAGCATAGTCGTAGTATAAGTATAAGATATTATGATATAAACAATCCTATATTGAAGCAATAAGAGCGCTCCGTGTAGTACTTCTTAAATATAAATCTTGGCAGTTAATATTTCATCGTTATCAATCGAAAGATTGTTATTTACAAACACAACCTGGAAACCTCAACTGAAAAGTCTACTCAATATCCAAAAGACGCTTTTGAGGTGTTATTAATTACCCATCACTAGGAACAAAACAATAGGGAAATGATAATACAAAAGGAAAATTAAGTAACAAGAAAACAATGGATACCAGGGAGAGGGAAAACGATAACAAAACAATTGTGCGCGATAAATGGGTAAAAGGATGAATCGCTACATAAATCCTGGAGAGATGAATGGGTAACGTGGTTAATTGTTGCGTCAAGTAAGATTGCCACATCTAGAAACTAAACGGGTTTGAACGAGATGAAGGACTACAGAGTATTGTACAATTTCCCCCCCAAAAAAGACCATCCACTTAATGATTGCAGACCAGACAATTTGATTACGACTATTATGATTGTATTACTAAAATAAAACAGCTATGTTTTAAGTAATGGGTAGGCTAATTTTTCATGTCATAGATCCTCATTTAACTTGGGTTAAAAATCTCAGAAAGCGTTATTTAACGAACTCTTTATTACTTTTCCTAAAATTGGGTTAAAATCATTCATCATTGAAAGAGCTTGCAGCTGCTTTTCTTATTTTTCTTCTTTTGTGTCTTCTTCAGCGGCTATTCGTTCCAGTTCAGGCAGATAATCTTGGACAAACTATTCCATTTTCGTCTATCATTTGTCTCCTGTTGTATTTCCATCTCGCTGTTCTCTTAAGGTTGTCTCTCGCACTTTGTCAACGCACTTTAGGCCTTCCTCTGGGTCTAACCCAGCCTGTTGGTCCACCCTGTGGTTCATTTTGCCTACCTATTGTTGTTCATGGCTACATATCCAGCTCACTGCCAATTCATTCTTTCAGCTCTGTTAAGTATGTTTTCAATTTTTGTGTTTTCTTTATAGGTTTGTTTCCTCCACTTGTGATTTCTTGTGGTGTTTAGTGGTGTTTAGACCTCTCCAAATTTCCCTGAGCAGCTGTAACCTTTGACTTTTGTATGTTCACATGGGTATAGGTGTTTTCTTCAGGAGTGTTGAATATTTGTCAAATTTTTGCCATCCAGCTCTTATTCTACTATTGACTTCTTATGCTACTTCATCCCTTTGTGTAATGATTCGACCATAAGACATACATTCTTTCACTTCCTCGATGATATCGTTTATGTCTCTATTTCTTTGCGTTGTTTCTTTAGCTCCCTTATTGCCCATAATCTTTGTCTTCTTCTTTCCC
>RDPX01000074.1:1653235-1666604 GCA_003991215.1 Morbakka virulenta
GTGTGTATGTGAGTGAGTGAGTGAGAGAGAGAGAGAGAGAGAGAGAGAGAGAGAGAAAGAGAGAGAGAGAGAGAGAGAGAGAGAGAGAGAGAGAAAGAGAGAGAGGGAGAGAGAGGGGGGAGAAAGAAAGGGACAGAAAGAGAGAGACAAAGAGAGAGGGGGAGGTAGAGACAGAGAGGGGGAGAGACAGAGACAGAGAGAGAGTTGTTTTGTATGGTTTTTCAATAATTAAGCCGATAAAATAGGTACAATAAACATGAATTACAGAACAACAAGAAGGGGAGATTGAGAGTTTTCGATAATACTACATGAAAAATAAGACTAATTGAACAGCAAGGAAACCTGATAGTAAGCAACGTTCAGTTGCTTAAAATCAAAACTTTACACTGAATTTTATCTAAATGTTATCCTAAATTCCATTAAATCGATAATTTTTAATTGAGCGTGCAAGCAAATCTAGTGTATTTAATAAGAATATGATTTTTTGTATTACAGTGAAATGTAAGATATATGCAACACATATCAAATTAGTTTCCTTTAGAAATATTAGAAACTAACAGTATTAATATAGTTTGTCTACATTTTGTCGTGCAACTATGAATTTTGCAATTAGGAAAATTAAATCAAAATATTTCTGCTGCTCATATTTGCACAACATTTACAATAAAAATTTTCAACAATGGCAGAAGAATAGGATGCCAACATCTCGACATCTCATATAAAGTAAACTAATTCAATTAAACCTATGGGTTAAAGACCTAAAAATTTAAAAAAATAATAAAAACCATTTGAATTCAATAGTAATAACCACGAAAATTCTGAACTTTATGGACTCGGAGGAAGCCATAGATGTAAGAGTTTTATCATGTCACGGGTCACAAGCTTTTTCTGAGCTACGTTTCCAGAGATTCTTCTCTCGTAAGCAGGCTGACGTCGGCAAGACTGAAGAATATCATCTCTATTATATGTTTCTCTAATAATCTTGAAAATTCTGAACTTTATGGACACAGAGGAAGCCATATATGGAAGAGCTTTATCATGTCATGAGTCGTAAACTTTTTCTGAGCTTCGTTTCCAGAGATACACTTCCCGTAAGCAGGCTGACGTCGGCAAGACTGAAGAATATCATGTCTATATCTTTTTCTAATAATCTTGAAAATTCTGAACTTTATGGACTCAGAGGAAGCCATAGATGGAAGAGCTTTATCATGTCATACCAATTTATTTCCTATGATTGGTTTTTACCACAATGGTAATCGAAATACAAGAGGAAAAATACAATGTCAATCAAAATTTCACTTCTGGAATTTATTTTCCATATTCAAGTATCAATACATATTGATAGTTAAATCAGAAGGACATATTAGAAAGTGGATTTTGACGTCCATGCCAGTTATTTCTGAAACAAAAACAACAAAAGAAAGCCAAGGAGTTTTTGTTTTTGGTGCTATCAAGTCGCTTCCGACTCCTGGTGACGTCCTCACCAAATATTACGCTCGTAGATGTGTTCCCGCAATTGCTAAAGAGATTTCCCTGTTGCCTTTTTCATTCTTGTTTTCAGTCCAGAAGTACAACGACTAAAAAAAACACGAAAAAGATGTGTGCACAAGCGTTACAAATCTTTACTTTCATAAATTATTATTATTATTATTATTATTATTATTATTATTATCATTATTATTATTATTATATCATTATTATATTATTAGTCAAGTGGGGGACAACCAACGATTNGAAAGCCAAGGAGTTTTTGTTTTTGGTGCTATCAAGTCGCTTCCGACTCCTGGTGACGTCCTCACCAAATATTACGCTCGTAGATGTGTTCCCGCAATTGCTAAAGAGATTTCCCTGTTGCCTTTTTCATTCTTGTTTTCAGTCCAGAAGTACAACGACTAAAAAAAACACCAAAAAGATGTGTGCACAAGCGTTACAAATCTTTACTTTCATAAATTATTATTATTATTATTATTATTATTATTATATCATTATTATATTATTAGTCAAGTGGGGGACAACCAACGATTTCACCTGCAGATTTTATGATCGCCAACAAACCCTCGGCCACGTCAGTGGTGGATGTCAATCTGCAATAGACGAGCTTAGATACAACTGGAGACACAACTCAATCCTGCTCCACGTTTATAAAACCGTTACATCTCAAGGTTTACAAGCGTATGTTGATATTGACAGCTATCCAAAACCGTCTATAATAACAGGCGAGGACCAAAAACCAGATCTTGTTACAGTGAAAGGTGACAAGTTACTAATATTACAACTTACAGCTGGGTTTGAAACCAATATAGAAAATAACTTCGACCGTAAAAATCAAAGCTACGAACAGTTATTATCCGATTTATCAAGAAGATTTAGAGTTTATTATGTAATCTTGAGCCTCGGAACTCTAGGTGTATTTGGGAAAAATAGCCTCCCTCGATCTCAATGACGAAACTGTTAAATTTATCATCAAAAGATCGATAAACATTTGTATACGGACATCATACTTTATTTTCTGTATGAGAAACAAAGAATGGACAAACCCAGAATGATTAATCTGGTAACCAGCTGATACATCGTCTCTTAGTGATATGCCCAAATGGAGAGTATCGGTATAGAGGATGTACCACAACTAGGCTTCATTGTGCTATTTCTTGTCTTTCTGTTTCCAGTCCACTACATCTAGTGACAGCTCAGTTGTGTTGCAACCTGTATCGAGTAGATCAATTTCATTGTAAATTTTCTAGGTCGTTAATTTACAAATAAAATCATGTGAAGTTCCAAAATATTATTATTATCATCGTCATCATTTCAAAAAACTTGTTAAAAGTTTAAAGGTTGATTATAGAAGAATTATAAGAAAACTTAGAGAGACAGCTATCAGCTAATCTTATTACATTAATAGAGTAATGTATGAGTAATGGCGAGTCAAGGATTGGATTTTACCAAACCTACTTCTCTTTGTATAAATGTAAGCTCATTGAATCCTCCCGTCCAGTGTTTAAGAGAATACATTGCGAATATTTAATAAAATGTTTGAATTAAAAGAGACTATTTTAAATTTTTATAACTATAATCAGTAATTATTTTTAGATATCCCATGATGCAGAGCTCTGCAGCAATAAATCTGGAAGCAGGCAAGGCCTATTATATGGAAGCAGTCAACGTGAACAAAAAAGGGCTAAATCACATCTCTGTTGGAGTCCAGCTTCCAAATGGTCTAACATTAAGACCAATTCCGGGAGAATTTTTGAACAGAGAGCCAAAAACACATAATGTAGATCATAGTAGGTCAATTAGCATCAATGACATTACCAAGAGCTTGAATCCAAATTATGTTGATGGAAGCAATCATGAAACAACAGGGCCTGGGGACGAAATTCCAAGTCAGGATGATATGAGCACACAAGAGACAACTCAAGCCAAACCAAAGCCTGTAGCTGATATATCCCCAGCGAATGCTTCATTAACCAGAATCATCCGTCCAATATCTCGTACCAGTAAGGTGAAAAATAATGAGTCCTCTTTGAGTGTTTCACATACAAAAGAACCACATGACATGAAAACTGCCAAGACAACTGAGGTGAACCCTCTTGAAGTACTAACAAGTAATGAGTTTAAATCAACAGATAAAGAGAATGCCGTTGAAGATTTTATCAAACCAGTTATTCAGCATTTGAAATCTGAAAGTGAGGGAAAAAATGCCCCTACTATGGATGAATTGCCAATACAGTCTGCCCAAGGTGCTAAACCTGATACAGGAAAAGTAGCTATGGCAGCATTGTTCCATCCTCAAAATCCTCTAATACATAAATTTAATAGTTTGAAATATGACTCAGGTATGTGGATGTAATATATTATTTTTATGCTTCTGGTACAACACGCCTTTTTATTTACTAATGAAGATGACAACAGCAAACAAGGCTCTCCCTCTCTCTCTCTCTCTCTCTCTCTCTCTCTCTCTCTCTCTCTCTCTCTCTCTCCTCTCTCTCTCTCCCCCCCCTCTCTCTCTCTACGTGTCTCTGTGTTTCATTGATTTATTGTCTTTCTCCTCAACAATATGGCAAGGGGCTACAATTACATAACCTTTATTTCAACCAAACCGGAAATATTTAAGGCTCAGAGTTCATTCCTCCATGGTCTTAAGGGCTTCAGTAGTACGCAAACCCTCGTTACCTCTAGTAAAACAAATGGCATACCGCAGTTTGTTGATTATCTTTAGATTATCTCCTGCAGTTTAGTAAAATATTATCATTAAGGCAACGCTATATACATCCAAGAGTAACAATAAGCTCTACATTACTTCTTAATTTTGATCCAAACGGTGACAATTTCAATAAGCAAGGTTATTATTTATATCTAGTGAATGTTAGACCTGGTTGCAATGCAAAATTATTGTACTTATAACATATGATCTAAAAAGGAAGTCTGTATCTTTTTGAACAGAGACCATCTGCTGAGGTCTACCAGAAGCTTAACAGACAAGTTTCAATGACGTTAACTTCTGCAANCTCTCTCTCTCTCTCTCTCTCTCTCTCTCTCTCTCTCTCTCTCTCTCTCTCTCTCTCTCTCTCTCCCTCTCTCTCTCTCTCTCTTTCTCTCTCTTTCCCATAAAATATTTATTAACTCTAATATACGAATGAAGTCTGATCTACCCTACTTGCAAACTATGGTTTTGATATTCACCAATACAAACACCAGAGAATAAAAATAGTACTCCACTGAAATGTAGGAATATAGGATAAGTTCTATGAGAGTTAGTTGGTATTTTAATTGGAGAAAGTTATAAAATGAGTATAGTATTGGCACAACTAATTTGCCAGCAGAAGACGTCTTGACCTCTTGGGAAATAATGTTCGGAAAACAAGAGAAGTGTAAAGAGTTTATGTCAAAGGGTTTGTTTTTCCCAGAGAAATGTATGCTATCAATCAGTGAAATTTGGATGTCTGTTTTTGGCTGGCACTGGTTTACCCAGCCAGAAGAGTATATTTCCAGAGGTGATCAGGAATTCAATGGAAAAACTGCGATCAAAAATGAAGGCTGTAGAAGATGATAAACAAAACTATTTGGAACAGAAAAGTAGTTATTGATTTTCAATTTTCAAAAAAAGGCTCTTGGTCCATTGTCACCATAAAACATGAAATTGGGGGGTGGAATAAATGGTTTGCAAGAGTTTTAGCTTGAATGATGTAAAAGTGTTTGTCTCTTCTACAAAGAAATAGGATTTTTGTGCAAGAGTTTGTAAACAGAAATCAACAGGCTGGTAACTGTGAATGGGGCAACTGTGCAGTATTTCAACTTGAAGTTGGTCTGAGAGGCGAGTGGTTCTTCAGCATAAAGCATAATGATTTTTGAAAGGACATAATATTACGGAAAGAAGGTATTTCTTGGCCTTAATTGAAGTAGTAAGATTTGGATTGTGGATTGTGTAATAAAGTAATCAGTAATTAATCACCGTTATTGATTATTATTATTAAATTTACCATTTCTCTTCCCCCTCCCTCCCCCCCCCCATCTTGCCCTATTGTGAGTATTTAACAACTTTCAATATATTACTTAGCATTAGCTGACATCAGACTAAGATTTAGTCCATCATTTAAATTTTTGCAAGTTGTGTTTATACTCTGAAATAAGATCTATGTAATAGATCGTTTAAAAGTGTAAGACTGATATACAAATAGAAAGAAACAAAGTATTATCTGGGGATCTGCGTCTGTTTAAAGAATTCTGCAGAATTAAGGCGAGACATGGAGTCACGCAATGTCAACCAACCTCAAGCAACCTGACAAATAATGGCTTATATATTTTTATTTTTATTTTTCATCAAGGTCGAATGGCAATTACAAAATGGAAAGAAAAGCTTGCAAAAACTGTCGCAGCAAGCATCGCTGCTGGAATTTACTCAGGCGGAAATGCCCTTTTGACAAATATTGCAAGATCAGTAAAAACACCATCTCCAATTCCCCCACAGCCGAAACCCATGTTTAATATCCTGAATTACATCGGTCATGGAGCAGCACAAAATCATCCTTCACGTGTAGCTGATAGTGGTTTTTCTGTTGAGAAACCTGGAGTTTCTGATACTAGCAAAGAAATTAATCATGAGCATAGTAGTGGGCAAAGTGTTGTTACTAATAAAAATGTCAATAATGGTATAGCTGCACCTTTGAGTAACCCAGGATTCTCCAGTCATCTTGGTGGACCAGAAGGCCATAAAGAACCAGTAGAACAAGGGGGACATGGAGAACAAGGGGAAGCTGGAGGACCTGGAAAACTAGGAAAACATCCTGGGGAACTAGGGGAACCTGGAGGACCTGGAGGACCCGGAGGACCAGGAGGACCTGGAGGACCAGGAGGGCCTGGAGGACCAGGAGGGCCTGGAGGACCTGGAGGACCAGGGGGACCTGGAGGACCAGGAGGGCCTGGGGGGCCTGAGGGGCCATTTACATTGGCAGGGTTACTTAACACAGAAGCCAATATGCCACTGACTACTAAACCCGAAGAGTACTCTATAGGAGTACCTGGAAGTGATGAAGGACATTTTATTCCTGAAGAGCCCTTTAGACCAGGAGGATTTGGGGGACCAGGAGGAGCAGTTGATTCCAATAGTCCTACAAATTTAGTTAATTATCACCTATTTACACCGGAAACAACAGGCCACAACAAAGATCACCAATTTAACGGCAGATTCAGCAACAGTCACCACATTGTACCTTTTCATAGGCATCCAGAATCATTTGAGACTCATTTTCATCACATAAGCCCTTTTGTTGAAAATCATTTCGTTTCAGAATCAGCAAATCATGTGGACGAGGATCTCTTAGGACCGCAAATGCCTTCATACGTACTTGAGGATGACCTAATGAAACCAATGTATCGTTCAAGTAACTTTCCTAGTCAACTTCCAACGGCAATCAAACGTCATTCAAAGCATCCTAACAAAAAGACAAGAGTGCATAGCCACAAATATGTTGGAAGTCATGATGAGTATGGAATACCAGTTAGACTTGACATTGATTCGGCGGTAGACAGTGCTGGGCATCACTACACTGGTGACGCACTACGACAGTTACTTCTTCCTGATGTTCGTTCTACACGCCCTAAAGCCCCTAAAAAAACAGGACCAACTAAAGAAAATATTTCAGGGTATAATTTGGTCCACGAACTAAATGGCCTAAAAAGCTCTGTTTTAATACCGAAAACAAGAGAGAATGAAAAAGGAAAGAAAACGGTCGTTGATGGGAATGATGATGAAGATGATCAGCTTGATAATTTGATGATGCTTACCAAGGAATATTCAAGCAATAAGCAGCTTAGTGAGGACGATAAAGAGCTTCTTTCTGCTATTCAAGGATTCTCTGATGTTATCAAAGAACAGGACAAATCATTAAAGGGTAGAGAAAATGAGCAATACCTTACTGGTACTAAAAGCAGCTTGGTAATAACAGGCGTGGAAAAAAGTGATGAATCGCGTAGAAATGAAATAAAGAAAAGAGAAAATAAAGATAGGCTTCACTGGCAAAGAATGCTAGATCATTTTGATGACAATGCTTTAGAATTAAGTCGACATGTGGATCAACAACAAATGCCTACCCTTGATAATAAAACAAAAGAAACAACGGTCAATTATCACTCGCGCCAAAGAAAAATAAATCCATCCTTTAAAGCAAAAAAGATATTTGAAAACCTTTTGGCTCAATTTACCTACAGAAGTAAGGACTACAAAAATAAACAGAATGAAACAGCCGGTAACTCGAATATTGATTCCGATCCAAATGAAATCAAGGGAGGATTATATAAATATAAAACTCCTCTTCCTGTTGAAATGAAAGATATTATGGAATATAACATATCACGAAGGAATAACATACCTACTTCGGTACAACATCGACGAGGAACCAAGCGAAAGATTCATGCTCTCATACTTAGAGCCTTAATAACTGTTCTGTCTAAAGCCTATGACAACAAAAAAGGAAATAACATTTCAGGTACTTCACATGAATTTTCTAATTCAATAAGCCAAACTGGAAAGAATAACATTAATGAAAAGAAGCTTTTGAACAACTTCATAACAAGGGATAAGGAAAATATGACTGAGGAATTCTTGCAAGATCTTGGTGATCAAAGTAAAACCAGTTATGTTAGTCAAGACGAAACCGATTTTTCAGAGGCATACGAAATAAAACGTCGATTAAAAGAACTTTTCTTGATACGAAATGAGACTCAAAGCAATAAAACGTCTCGTACAAAAGTGAGCCCACTTGAACATCTAAAAAATCTATCTTCAAACTCTAATGATTATTCACTTCAAGAGAAAAGTACTTCATCTCAAAGATTCCAGGCATTAAAGAACAGTAAAAGTACAAAATTTAAACCTATTGTTGATAATAATGCTAATATCTCAATTGATAAATACCATACTCTATTTGTTAAAAATGCAAATAGACCCATTTCACAAAACATGGTCAACAATAGCAATAGTTTGTCTGTATCAACCAACAAAAACATTAATGAACAAAATACAGGTAATATAAATGACAATGATAATCCAAGATTTGCTAACGATAAACAGACCAAAGAGCAAAATTCTCTGACTGGTATCAATAGGAAGAATTACTTAGAAAAGGAGGAAAAGAAAAACATTAACTTAGAAGCAGACGATGCAGAGTATTATCATTACAATAATTTTCCTGAATCTGACGATTCTAAAACAACTAAAAATCACTGGATCAATTTAATAAAAACAAGGAAGCCCATCAGGAGTTCACGAATGAATCAAAGTGAAATCACAAAAGCTACTTACCAAAATGGCGATCAAAAGTCTTATCAAAACATAGTTATTCCTAAAGATAAAGAACTTCGAAATAATATGTCACTGTGGTCAAATGATAGTGAACTAGCAGACGACGATAAGACTAAGTTGCATGTTAATTTGCATAGTAAACAGAGAAGTCAAATAAAACCCTCAGCTGGTAGTAATTTAGGTATATTGTCTGCAGGTAAAAGCTTAGGAGGGACGATTAAGGAGAAAGACCTTCTCTTTTCACCAATTAAATCATCCTATAAAAATTTAACCTCTTTTCAAAGTGAAGAAAGAAAAGTAAAACAAGACTTAAGAGATAAAAAGGATCAAAATTTTAAACACATACTTTCAGAAACGCCTGTTCCTGATAAGGTCGATACTTTGTCTCAAAAAAGTGGTATTGTTGAGAAAATGATACCAACACCGAAATTAAGTGCACAAAAACCACACCCTGGATCATTTGCAATTAAAACGGTACAAAGTAATAAAATGCCTCTTTTTTGGAGAGTTGGAAAAACATCAGAATCAAAGCCAAATTCATCACCTACATCAAAAAGACATCAGAATAACAACTTAAGAGGCATGACCAACAAACCTATCAAAAATCAAGACTCAAAATTTAATGATATGTTATCTAGCTACAGAAAAATACTTCTGAAAGAACCCAAAGGTTCAAACTACATAAATAAGAAATACTTAAAGAAAAAGATTAATCATAATCATCATCATCCTTTTACTACTCTACAGCAACAAAAGAGTAAAAATTCTGTAAACAAACACGCTATAAACAAGCAACTTAATGAAAAACCAACAAAAACTCTTCATGTGAAACATATCACTTGGAAACATTCTACCCAATCCAGTTCCCCACATCAAAAGGAGGATAGCCAACCTTTGAGTTTGAATTCGCCAAGCCCCTCGGTACCTTTAACAAAAGAGAAGGTTCTTCAAATAATTGATAACAGTTTTAATGAGCAGCTACAAACGACTCCAATGCCAGATTCTAATAATTATTCTGGTTTAAACTATGGTACAGATAAGGGAAAATATGGAGACTTAGGTTCTATTTTTCAAAGTAAAACAACCCCTGCCCAAAACGAATTTGAGTCTGCTTTAAGAAATGATGAAACACCCACCAGTTCCAGCACGATTAACACTTATGAGAAAGTAGATTTTAAGACAGAGGAAAGTTCATCAGGTAATGACTATTTTTCTTCAGATAAGATGGATAGAAATACCGCTCATGATATATCTTCATCTGGCAATGATAAAGAGACTGAAAGTGAAAGTGCATCCGGTATTTTTAATGAACCCGCTAGCGGTGATGATATGTTTAAATATGATGAGTCTGAAACACAAAATGTTATTAATTTTGGCAATAAAATCCCAACTGTGGGAAATGAATTGAAGTTATCCTTACCAAAAAGGCACAGAATAAAAAATAGTATTACTTCAATCGATTCAGACAAACATTTTTCTTCATTGAAGAACCAAACCAGAAAAGGTAGAAGGATATTTTCAAGGAATACTGCAGAAAATAAAGAACAACACACTAAAAATATCAGCATGCCGTTTTTGAACAACGGAATCAAAAAAGAAAGAAGTAGATTGCAAAGAGCTACTGTAGAAGATGGTGAAGACGAAAGTGATATAAATAACAGCCAAGATTTGTCTAAAAAACTTGCAGCATCAGAGTTGGGTTCTTCTTCCGATATAGAGACAGCTTCACAGCAAGAAAGTTTCTTTAATCTTGACGATTATATATCCTCAGAAGTAGATACCGAAGATAACTATCCTACAAAAGTAAGACCTAGCAGAGCGAAAAGAAACGATAGTAATAAAATAAACCAAGAACATGAACGTAAAACCATACGGCATCACTTTCCGGGCAAGCTGATTGGAATAGGATCCACCTATCAAGAAAATATACCAGCTATCACGACATATTTCAAGGCAATTGAAAAGAACGTCAAAGACGAGAATACACCTCCTAATCATGAACCAACACATCCTCATAATAGTACAATAAAGCATTCGTTCCATCATAGTAGTGGTTTACATGCAACCTCGGGATATGCAGCAAGAAAGTCAAATCATGCCTCTATACAAATTAAGGCAGATATGCTCCCAGAAGAAAATTTCGTTGCAAATCCTGACCCAGAGATACCCGAACAAGTAGTTGGAATACGGAGAATGTACACTAAACGAAGAAATAAGTTACCAAAGGAGGTAAAAATTGATCTGGCAAACATGGCCGTCAAAGCATTTTTACCGGTTTTGTTAAAGGGAATTCAAAAAAACGCACAACAAAAAAATAAACGCAGGCATAAGCATCCAAAACAAAAACAAAAACAAAATGGTCGTAGTTTCTGGAAGTCAGCTCTACCGTTCTACTATTCAATGCTTATGCAACAACAACAACAACAACAAGTCCAGTCAGCCCAGGCACCATCACCAGCTCCACCTCCTCCTGTTCATGTTATTTTACCACCTCAACCTTTACACCCCCCTGGTTCATTTCAACCTCCACCAACTGTACCTCCTCCTCCCCCTCCCCCTCCCCCTCCACCTCCACCACCACCACCACCTCCACCATTTCCACCAATTACTATTATAAGACGCATTGGTAGACGAAAGCCAATTTTCAGTCCTGTTGAAAACTCTCTTTCAGTGTTAGACTTGACAAAGCTATTTCAGGAGAAAAATGGTGCTCCTCAGGGAAAACCTGAATTGGCAATTGTGACCAATAACAAAGGTCCGATAATACCACCATATGCATTGGCTTCACCAACGGTTATTGTGAAAAACCTGGACTATCCACATTATATTCTTCCGATATCGCAACCAGAGTTACCTCCATCGCCAGCTGCCCCGGCAAAGCCTCGTCCTCCTGCTCCTACACATGCATTGTCTCCTGTGATGTCAATTGGGCCAGAACCAACGTTCAAGCCTGATGCTGTGAAGGAACTTAAACCCGTAGCTTCAATTGCGAAAGACCCTGAAACAATTGCTGCTGCCTCATCTAATCCATCTGACCCTGAACATCCTTTTCAGCCACTGACATCAGCAGAATTTTATACTCACAGGTTTTCTGGTAATTCAGCAACAGTGAGGGGAGGAAACGCTCGCCATATTACACCAAATCGTCACGAAATAGTGACAACGACGACAATACCACCAACTGCAGCTGATAAAGGATACAGCAAAATGACAGGCCATGGGTTAGTAATAGTACCATTTCATAAAAGTGCCCCAACCATTAAGGATTAAATAAAATTCTACATTTTTTGTCATGAAGAAGAGATTAAAGTGAATAACTAATTATTGTCTGTAATAAATTAAAGCTATTTATGCAAACTAGGACAATTTGACTTAAATTAATCTCATAGAGCCACGGGGGCTCTATAACAGTTATGCATTTGTTCCAGAATATGGATTGTTTATGAGATTTGCATCCTATCTTCTTTTACCAACTAAGCCCAAGGTGCACTTTGGAAAGGTACGCTCAAAGTTGAAGGTGGCTTCAAATAGTCTTGAAATTTTATCCCTATTCCTTGGAAATGCTTGCTAAAAACATACTTTTTCCTATATATATAGTCAAGCATTATCAATTTTAATGTAATTTTTAAAATATTATTTAATTGTATTCTCTTGTGATTAAAAAAATAAGAGAAAAAATTATTTCAATTTTTATGGAAAACCATAACTTTTAATTCTATATTCAAAGTGAAGATTTTTTTGTATAGTTTTTGGACTGATGGAATTTCTATAATTGATAGTAGAGTATATTTTGAAATTATGATTCAGGATTTTGGTTGTATAAAGGGTGTCCTTTTTGAAGCCAGGTTGCTTATTCTGAACAGTTCGGTGGTATTTAAATATGACCAAGCATATCACAGCAAAGAGAGAGAAATCTACTTGTCATGGTATGTTAACTGGGATTTTTTATTTAAACCTTTCCAAATCTTATGACTTTTAAAAGTATTTTACATATTTTTTGACTGTGGCTTTAAGATCTAAAATAATTTCATATACAAATGTTTTTCAGGAAGTATATTATTTCGAAATAGAAAAATATCCTATACACTATTATCTAAGGTAGGATTTCTTAACGATTTTTGACACAGAAGACTAATTCTTAAGTCTTTAAAGACCTTGAGTAGTCAGTTTATATTAAGACTAAATTTATTAAGTCGTAGACAAATTCTGACACTTACTATTCATAGACGCATAAGACCAATTATTCGAAAGACCTATAAACACTTTATTTTTGGTCTTTGGTTTTAGTAATTTGATGATGATTCAAAAACCTCCTCAGTCAAAGACGTAATTTCTCATTTGTTTGAACCCACGCTAGTCATATCCGTAGACTGAGACTCAGTCTCAAACTCAGACTCAGGCTTAGACTCAGACTCAGACTCAGACTCAGTCTTAGACTCAGACTCACACTCAGACTCAGTCTTAGACTCAGACTCAGTCTCACACTCAGACTCAATCTCACACTCAGACTCAGGCTCAGGCTCAGACTCAGACTCAGTCTTAGACTCAGACTCAGTCTCACACTCAGACTCA
>RDPX01000074.1:1666776-1679953 GCA_003991215.1 Morbakka virulenta
ACTCAGACTCAGTCTTAGACTCAGACTCACACTCAGACTCAGTCTTAGACTCAGACTCACACTCAGACTCAGTCTTAGACTCAGACTCACACTAATTCTTGGTTAGTTTAATCAAATAGACAAGTTAATCATACCATCAATTACTATAAAATCCATGATAAAGGGAAAATGCTGGAAGAAGGAGAAAAAGAAGATAAGAAAGAAAAAGAAGAAATCTAAACGTAAGCACACAATTTGTTTTTTGATTTAGCCAATGTAGGTAGAACTTTTAGTCCTCTGTGTCCTTGACTCGGGTATCGTTAATTTGAGAAGTACATAAAAGACTGCAAATCTTTAAAAAGGTTATGAATTCTTATTTCAAAAAAAGATTCTAGAATATATTAAGAATGCAAAAATGTAGTATATAACCAACTGCATCCTTTTAATAACAAATCTATGTACCCAATAAAGACTCGAATAAAATAGAGACATTAAAATGCTTTTATTCCTAATTAAGAAATAAAAAGCTACAGTAACAGGTGGTCTTTTTGTTGCCGATATTTATCAGATATTTATCGAATTACAAAAATTGTGTATTTTAGTTCCTTTTTGCTTATTAACCAAAGCATTAATTTTTATACAAGTTATTGATTATTTAAGTAATAGGTAGGAAAATGTAACGATAAAAACGGTGACAATCCCTTTACTGCAACAATTAAATGCAGCTGAATATTGATCCTAATAACGTCAACTATTGGATACAATAATTGATAGGGTATACCATCGTAAGTAAAGAAAGATATGTGAAAAAATGTAGGAAGGTACAGTCTATTCGCAACACTTTTTAGATTCCCAACGACCTTTAGACATTCCTTTTCTTGTTAACACTGTCGCACTGTCATCAGAATTATTAATTAGATTTTCAACAGCATTATCAATAACCTATCCCTGTCGCTATATCCACATCAATTATGTAATGGTGGTAATAATCATCATTACAATAAGATTTTTAAAATTTTTTTTAAGTAAATCCATTAATTCCCTCTATCTTTTACAGTATTTGGTTCCATATTCAATCTAGACTCTATGGTTAAAAAAGTTTTATACATCTTTGGCTAATAGGGTAATTATATATTGCTGTTTGTGCTGTCGTCCATTCCCCCTACCTCGGTAGTCATCAGTAGCCAGGCACAGATTAAGATGAGTAGATTTAGGACCCACCCATTATACTTGACTAATCTTCAAAAATGATTGGGAAGTTAAGCTGGATTGTAAGTGTTGTACTCAGTTGAACTACCAACTGACCACCGACAGCAACCATATTCAACTGTACGTGAAATTCAGCAGAAAAATAATGTTCAAAAAATATATTGTACGACATTATTGACTTTTTTTGTCTTTTAATGGATATGCATCCTCTTTTATTTGTAAAAGTAATAATAATGATTAACTTTTCTATATTTTGTGTTTATTCCTTAAAATAAATAATTTTGTCTACATAATATTTATGTAAATCTAGATATATTACGTTAAATAAAAGTAAATAGTGAACATATTATTTTCATCAAAAGTACTATCATCTTAACTTATTGTTGACTTTTATTTTCGTAAGAAAATTTGTAAAATCTTTAAAAAAAAAGCACTCTACGTAATTAAAATGCACAAAGCCCTGTATATTGATGCTATGAAAATTAAATATGATTGAAGGTTTTCCGTCTTTTCATAAATAAAAGTGTAGCCTTGGTGGCCAGACACTACAATCTCTCTATCGTTAATGTCGACTCTGTAACCGATGCTCTGCTTGGTAAGCCCTGTGTATTATACTCGCTATTCTATGCTTAATGCTCTATAATCCAGGCCATATAACCAATGCCCTAAAAACTATGCCCAGCGTCTATTAGAACCATTTTTAATTTTTTCAGTTTAATATCTCGTTGTCTAATTGTCAATGATACTCAAATACAGAGTAGAAAAGCACTCAGAGAGTGCAAATCTCCATCAAGCAGCTACAATATTTGGTAATTGTTTATTGAAATGTAACACTTTTTCTAGTTGTATTTCTAAAAACACATAAATACCCTATGAAAAAAGCAAGGTATTTCACGAGTTCTAATCGGGTGTCTGTTTTGTACACAAGGTATTTAACCATCTAAGCCATAGTACTGTTGTTTAACAAACAATGTGTATTCTTGTAGTTCAAAAAGGTCTGTCGGTCTGTAGCATTGTTGGACCTTTAACAAAAAGCACTCGGAGCGTTCAAACTTTCTTTGAAGAACATCAAAATTTAATCAGTTCTCCTTTGGTAGTGCTATTAACATTTCCTGAAAATGTCGTTTAAATCCATATGTAAATTTTAGACTTATTTTGCACACAAATCAACCAGCCAACAAACAGACAGTCAAAAGTACAAAGGCGTAGGAAAACATAGTCACTTTAGCGGAGGTGATAATGCTTTTTTAAAATCTATAGACCCTTGCGCAAGAACCTTGTCTAACATACTACGGTGGTATTATTATTTCAATCTTATTTAATTAGAAATAGTTGTATATATTCCTTACCAACAAGGAACGTCAACAAGAAATTTTAAACAGAGAATGTCTACCCCACGAATATTTAGAAGTTACACATTTAGAAGTTACACAGATTTCTTCAGTCTACCCCACGAATATTTGTATTTAGAAGTTACACAGATTTCTTCAGGCAAGCAACTCAAATGTTCTGTGAATTCAAGTGACCTGATAATTTAATTAAAATTTAATTATTTAAATTTATCATTACTGTGCATTTGTTACTCACCAAGTGTCAGTGGTAATAAGTGCTAGGGGGTGAGTATCAACAAGATTTCTCAAATCTCGAGAACCTTTCTCAGAATCCTGACGGAATGTAATATCACCGTTTTCTGGAACTGACCAACCCTTGTCTCTACTCCGATGTTCCCAAAACTCTGTTTTCATGACTATCGGGATGACTTTCACCCCTGTGACTCATAACGTTTTTATTTCTCGTGCAAAGTCTTGGTATCTTTTACATTTTTACACTTTCAAACCCTTTTCACTTACCAGCTAAATTATTGGTATCGTCCAGTCTTTTCTTTTCATCAGCTCTTGTATTAAACGGGCGTGAGACATATATACATTTACTAGAGCGTATTTCCTTATCAAATATTATAATACCTGGCCTTGGATGCTCCAAAACTTAATCAGTCTGAATTCGCATGTCCCTTAGTATTTTAACTTTTTCGTTCTCCACAACGCAATTTGGTTTATTTCATACTATTTTTCTGTATGTTTTAAATCATACTTCATACAGACCTGCAAATGCAAGACCTAAGCTATTNACAAAGGCGTAGGAAAACATAGTCACTTTAGCGGAGGTGATAATGCTTTTTTAAAATCTATAGACCCTTGCGCAAGAACCTTGTCTAACATACTACGGTGGTATTATTATTTCAATCTTATTTAATTAGAAATAGTTGTATATATTCCTTACCAACAAGGAACGTCAACAAGAAATTTTAAACAGGGAATGTCTACCCCACGAATATTTAGAAGTTACACATTTAGAAGTTACACAGATTTCTTCAGTCTACCCCACGAATATTTGTATTTAGAAGTTACACAGATTTCTTCAGGCAAGCAACTCAAATGTTCTGTGAATTCAAGTGACCTGATAATTTAATTAAAATTTAATTATTTAAATTTATCATTACTGTGCATTTGTTACTCACCAAGTGTCAGTGGTAATAAGTGCTAGGGGGTGAGTATCAACAAGATTTCTCAAATCTCGAGAACCTTTCTCAGAATCCTGACGGAATGTAATATCACCGTTTTCTGGAACTGACCAACCCTTGTCTCTACTCCGATGTTCCCAAAACTCTGTTTTCATGACTATCGGGATGACTTTCACCCCTGTGACTCATAACGTTTTTATTTCTCGTGCAAAGTCTTGGTATCTTTTACATTTTTACACTTTCAAACCCTTTTCACTTACCAGCTAAATTATTGGTATCGTCCAGTCTTTTCTTTTCATCAGCTCTTGTATTAAACGGGCGTGAGACATATATACATTTACTAGAGCGTATTTCCTTATCAAATATTATAATACCTGGCCTTGGATGCTCCAAAACTTAATCAGTCTGAATTCGCATGTCCCTTAGTATTTTAACTTTTTCGTTCTCCACAACGCAATTTGGTTTATTTCATACTATTTTTCTGTATGTTTTAAATCATACTTCATACAGACCTGCAAATGCAAGACCTAAGCTATTTTATCATGTCTACACTTCTTGCGTCCCCAAAAATCCAACTCCGCTTCCACGTAGCGGGGGATGGAAGACGCTGGGTTATTTTTCCAGTAGGCTAACGTAGCTCTGGTTCCTCTTCCCTATAGGGTACATTTAGGGATAGGAGAAGAAAAACTCTAATTCTAAACCAGGGTTCATCGGAGGAGTAATAGTACCTTACTTCAGCAAGGGCTCCGTGGCTGGGACACGTCCCTACTGATAGACAAGGTTCACCCTCCAAACCTTACGGCATTTTCACGTGGTACCCAGCTTTGCCAGCACACAGTGATAGGAGAAGTAAAACTCTGATTCTATAACCACCTGCTGCCTTGCAGGTTTTGCCTCCTTTAGGCAAAGGGTAGGAGAAGGAAAACTCCGAAATATAACCATCTGCTGCCTTGTAGGTTATGCTTCTTCAGGAAAAGGCTAGGAGAAGGTTAACTCTGATTTCAAATCCCCACATATGGGTTAAATATGGAATGTGATGGTGTCACGCTAAAAACACTCGACAGAAGCCAATGGCAAACCACTGTTGTATTTCTGCCAAGAGAATCATGGCCAACAGAATCAAAAGAATAAACGGGAATGGAGTTACAGGGACCTCATCCAAAGATGTAGGTATCTCACCCGGTAGGGACAGACGTCACCCGATCGCCACTCTGCTACTGTCAGCAACAGACATTTACTAAAAGTGGGGACATGGAACGTATGAACCATGGCAAAACCTGGCAAGACGGAAAATGTAGTACAAGAAATGAACAAATGGAGAGTAAACATCATGGGTATCAGCGAAATGAGATGGAAAGGAACGGGCAAAATAGCAAATGATCAGTATACTGTCCTTTCTCAGGTGGAGAGGTACATATGCAAGGAGTTAGTGTCATACTGGATGCAAGAATATCAAAATGTCTCAAGGGTTATTGGACTGTGTCTGACAGAATATTATTAGTAAAACTCAAAGGCACCCCACTAGACATAGCCATCATTCAAGTATACGCACCAACAGTAGATGCAGATGAAGGTGAGATGGAGAAATTCTATGATGATCTGGACAGAGCTAAGAAGGAATGTAAAAAGAACGACATCACTATCGTGATGGGAGACATGAACGCCAAAGTGGGGAGAGAAAGACAAGGTAACACGGTAGGACCACATAAACTAGGAGAAAGGAACGAAAGAGGAGAGGCATGGGTGGACTGGTGTCTAAGATTTGAACAGTGTATCATGAACACGTGGTTTGACAATCACAAACGCAGACTGTGGACATGAAAAAGCCCTGGTGATAAAGTAAAAAACCAAATAGATTGCATCACCATAAATGGAAGATTCAAGAGCTCAGTACAAAACTGCAGGAGCTACCCTGGATCAGACTGTGACAGTGACCACAATCCTGTACTAGCCACAGTAAAAGTAAAACTAAAAAAACTGCAAAAGAAACAACAGAATAAGAAACTAGATTTATCATACCTCGCAACAGATAAAACAATACAAGAACAATACCGTTATTACAGTTATGAACAAATACCAATATCTGGAAGGTTTGGAAAAGAGCATTGAGGAAGAATGGCAAGCATTGAAAGAAGCATTAGTCACAACTGCCACAGAAATGTTACCAACAAGAAAGAGAACCGCCAAACAGAAATGGATGACAGATGAGATACTGAAGCTAATGGAAAAACGAAGAGCATCGAAATGAATAAATGAAAATGAATACAATGCAATAAACAAAGAAGTGATGGATAAGTGTGTTGCTGGGAAAGAAGCCTGGTGGAACAAACAGTGTGAAGAGTTAGAACGCAAACCGTCAGAAGCTGCACAAAAGATAAAGAACCTAAAGAAACGAGGGGTATGTAGCAGCACGTGAAGCTTTAAAGCCAAGAATGGACAAATGCTTATGACCAAAGAGGAAATAGCTGAAAGATGGGGTGAGTACATAGAGGAACTGTTCTTGGATGAAAGAGGTGACAAACCACTGATTTACAAACACATGGATGATCCACCTATTATGACACCAGAAATAGAAAATGCCATAAAGAAGGTGAAAAGGGTAAAATCAGTAGGACCAGATAACGTGGCTATAGAACTGGTCGCAGCTACAGAAGACATTGGAGTGGAAAGGTTAACAAACCTGGTCAATAGAATATATGACACAAGAGAACTACCACTCGATTTAACAAAATCAGTTTTCATAGCATTACCGAAGAAATCCGGAGCAGTAGGGTGCGATTTACACAGGACAATAAGTTTAATGAGTCCTGCTTGTCCTTTTGAACAGAGTAAAATACAAAACACAACAAGAGACTTCTGATGTTTAATTTGGTTTTGTAAATAACAAAGGAACTCGCAACGCAATCTATTCACTAAGAACACTGACAGAGAGATGCATTGAAGTTAAACAGGATGTCTTTTTATGCTACATGGATTACACGAAAGCATTTGACAAAGTCAGACATGAAGATCTCATCAGAATGCTGAGTGAACTGGGCATTGATAGAAAAGAACAAGGTTGTGTTGCATCCCCGAAGCTCTTCACTCTATACAGTGAGATAATATTGAGACACGTAGAAAATAAGCCTGGAATATGTCTCAATGGAAAGATGATAAACAACTTAAGATATGCAGACGATACTGTGCTGATAGCTGGTAATGAAACGGATCTACAAGAACTACCAAGCATAGTAGTCGAAGAAAGTGAACGTAAAGTACTGTCTCTCAACATCAAGACACACAGTATGGTTGTGATAAACTCTACTGATGTCCCATTTTGTTTTTTAAAAGTCAGAGGAGAAACTATCACACAAGTTAACAAGTTTAACTATCTTGGTAGCTGGATATCATCGGGTGAAAGGTAGGGATTACACAAGCTAAGCAAGCATTTTATAAGTTGGAGAGAGTGTTGAAAAGCAACAAAATCAGTATGCAAACTTGAATAAGAATCCTGAAAGCATAAGTGTGGTCAGTGATGCTGTATGGAGTAGAGGCATGGACTCTTACTAGTAAGCTGGAAGACTACCTGGAAGCTGCAGAAATGTGGTTTTTAAGGAGAAGGATGAAAATAGTATGCACTGACAAAGTAAGAAATGAAGACGTACTAAGTAGAGCAGGCACTACAAGAGGACTTTTAAACACCATAAAGTCCAGACAGATGGCATTCGTTGGACATATCATCAGAGATGAGAAGATCGAACATCTAATTCTCACTGGAAAGATACCACGAAAGAGAGGCAGAGGTAAAGCGAGAATGATGCATATGGATAACATTGTAAGATGGATGAGCAAGAAAGACAGATCTAAAAGAGTAACATGGATTAAGAGAGCTAAGAAGAGAGATGAATGGAAGGCTATGATCGTCTACGCGTGTAACACGCACGGCACATAATGAATGAATGAATGAACACTTCTTGCACTGTTTCTGGGCCAGTTGTTTACATTCAGAACCAGATGAGGCACTGTCTCCTCTCGTTCTCCACAAATTCTGCAGAGTCGTGAAATGTTTTCTGTATCCATACGGTGTCTGATGAGCCGTATTTTAATAGCCTGTTCTTGTGTTGCCATTGTTGTCCCTTCAGTAGCTTTTTTGAGTTCAGCATGTTTCAGCCAATCCCATCTTTGCGTGTTTGTAAACTCAGTTTTACTCTAAAAGACACTGTGGAGTTTCCTACTTCTCAAGATGTTTTTTCTTATCTCTTGCATCGTTGCTTTGTCCTTCCTGATCTCTGAAATTTCTTCTCTTTCTACCTCTTTGATCAGACCATTGTTTCTATACTAGAAAGTGCAACTTCATACAAAATGTACTTTTCAATTAAAACACAGTCTTCGATGCTGATCAAACCCCCCTTAGATCTACTAATGTACAGCCAATCAATGTCTACCTTTTTGTAGAACATGCTATGCATATTCAATAACTTACGAATTTTCCTATCTATTTCTTTCAGTTCATTTAACCTCCAATCTTTTATACGTGCACTATATCTCATACCTCAAACTGCTCTAGAATTGGTACATTAATGGCTTTTCTTCTCTCCAATTTTCTATTTTGATACCTTTTTTATCCTTCTTAAATATTTTGATTTTGTATTTTCCTTCATCATATTGTCTTTCACAACATCACCTTCCAGTACACTAAGGTATTTAACCTTTGTATATGTCAATCTCCTTCATCCTATCTTCAGATGGAAAGTCTATTCCAAGATCGTTCAGTCTTATTAACAAAGACAATACCAGGCTTGTTGTGGTTAAGATTCTTGCCAGTTTGAAATTTAAAACCCCAGAGTATTTCACAGGATATTTTTCAGCAACTGTTATTGGCCTGTGCTCATACTACGTTAAGTGGTTTCAATTTTGTAAAGTTTGCACAAATGCCAATGTATGGCCTCTCTAGCAACATCATGCCTCCACCTTTTATATTGTTTCCGTGAAAGTTACATCCACTCTCCAATAATGTATGCCATAGTTTCTTCCCATTTCATACACAACCTGCAAGGTGGACTATTTTCGGTCTTATCAATGCTAAATTTTAATATTTTTTTCTTTTATTTAAAGCTCACTCTTTCCTTTTCGACATTCCACTAAGCTTTCTCTTATTACTGCTTTTAGCATCGGATCTTCACCTTTGAAAACATTGTCAAAAATAGATTATTTCTCAGTGTTAACACAATCTTCTGTACTGATAAGACCTCTTCCACCGTTTAACCTTTTCAAAAAAGTACCCCGTTTCCAATAAAATATGTAAAAAGTTGTTGCATGTTTTTCCGTCTTACTATCAATATCTTTCAGCAAGTTAGAGTACCATCTAATTAAGCCAGCGCTATATCTAATTAAAGACATTGATCTGGAATTAATGGACGTAATAATATTCCTACTCTTTAATTTGGATTTCACTAATTTTCTTATTCTCCTGTACTGGCTAGTTATGAATTCTATTATTTTTGCATTTTTGACGTTATTTGCCCCCAAGAACACCTAGATACTTGTATCCATTCCCTTAATCAATATCCATTGTGACTTCTCCTGCTGATAAATCGCTGTCTTCACATTAATAAACATTTCCCCATTTCATAGCCAAACTCCACATTTGCTTATACTAACTCCAACCAGACAAGATGTGAATACTGACACATATAACTCATTTTCATTTTTCCGAAGATGAAAACGAGATGTTTGGTGGTATTTTTTACTTTTCCTAACTCATATCCCGATTTAGCCTTATGGAGGATGAAACACAGTGTGAACAAGATCAAGACAAAGAGTAAATGTAAGAAACTGTCTCTCTGAAAAAAATCCATTTTTAACTTTACCCAATAAACCCCCACCCGATGTTACGTTTGTTTCCAATTTCTTTTAATATTTTCATCTAACTTTTTGATGCTCTTAGCTACTTTTAAAATGTCAAGACATTTCAGTATCAACGAGAGTGGACCCATGTCAAACGCTCTCCATAAACCTATCCCTTCCATTCCAAGAATAATGCGTCTTCTTTAGCACTTTTCTATCATCATTTGATCTATTAGTAGCTGATTCTTTTTGTTTTTGATTCCTTTTTGTTCCTCTGGAAAGAGATTATTGCTCTCTAGGTAGAAGTATAAGGTTTCTGAAAGTATGTCCGTGATGACTTACCACAAAATTGATAAGCACGTTATGTTTGGCCTTAAGATGGCCACCTCGCTATCCTTGCTTTTATCTTTCATTATCAATACAGTAATGCCTTTAGTTAATCAAGGTGGTCTTTCTCCACTTTTCAAAAAATCGGTGCCGTTAGGATTGGATAAAGTGATTAAACTCTTTTTATCCAGTATCCTTGTAAGCCCTCTGGCCATAGTAACATCCAATTTGTAATGTTATTGACCTGTTTTCTTCTCATTTTTATTTGAAGCTAAGATCCTGCTGTTCAAGTTAGACATTATTGATTTATTTCTGTACACTCTGTATGCTTGTTGCTTCCTGTTTTTTGTTTAACATCTCGTTCCAAGTTTCCTCTCCAAACGTTTTTGGTTCATTTCTCATCCAAGATGGTATCATTACCCCTTTCCTTTGTTTTTTAAGGCTGATACAGAGTAGGAGGTCAGATTCTTTACGGATTCAATTCTTAAAACATATTAGCTACGAGTATACTATTTTCAAACAGTAGCTACCCCTTTAATATCTAAATAGCAATGCCATTTTGTTTCATAACAAAAAAAGCTTTCAGTGTTATAAAAATTTTTCCTTTTGAATTGCATTTTCAGAATACATGATAATGTTCAAAACCAAACAAGCAAGTAAAGAGGACCAAAAATATATAATTATCTTAGGCCTTCACTTGTTACTATATAGTAGATGTCAGACAGATAAACTGAAGCAGCTTATTTATCAAGGCGAGATTCTTAAGTGACAATTGTTGCTGATATACTAAACACCTCATAATTTAATTAAGAAAAACTGGGGTATTTTGTTTGCTAAATCTAACATCGTTTGAAATTTATGTAGTTTTAGCTCTTAATTAAGGAATGTTTAGTTAAAAAATAATTCGAAGATGTTTTGATGGAGGTGTCCTTTTAATAAACTGCTTCTGGATATCATCCAAGGGAAAAAAAATTCCCTGACTATAAAAAACTACTACAGGATAAATAAGTTGCCTATAGATTGAAACAACAAGCGATAACTTATTATCAACAATAAACACATACCGTGCAAAAACATACNTAAACACCTCATAATTTAATTAAGAAAAACTGGGGTATTTTGTTTGCTAAATCTAACATCGTTTGAAATTTATGTAGTTTTAGCTCTTAATTAAGGAATGTTTAGTTAAAAAATAATTCGAAGATGTTTTGATGGAGGTGTCCTTTTAATAAACTGCTTCTGGATATCATCCAAGGGAAAAAAAATTCCCTGACTATAAAAAACTACTACAGGATAAATAAGTTGCCTATAGATTGAAACAACAAGCGATTACTTATTATCAACAATAAACACATACCGTGCAAAAACATACTTAAAAAACTTGTACATAAGGCATGCTCAAAAATGTTTGGAGCATCAATCTTCAATTTGGTTATGTGTTGACTCTATACTTCATTAGTTCTCATATAGATTCATTACAACTTCATCTAATAATTCACAATGCTCTTGTTTCCTGTACCAGAACCACGAACTGTCTCTTAGTTTGTCAGTTTTGTGTTATTGGATATGATCTATCGCCGATAGTATCGATAATTAAAAACTTGTACTCAGACTTGCTTGATTTCTTTCTGTAACTTAACTATTTTATATTTCAAAGATTTGAGACCCTGCCAGAAAAAAATTATTTTTAGCATTCGTATAAGCCACAGTACATGTTTTGTTTGGAATAAATAAAGTGCATAAGAATATTGAGGGTTAACTTTGTTAAAATTAAATTATGAAGAAGAACAGGCTCGACTCTGCCAAAGAAGAACAAAACAGAAACAAGCTTGTTTGGGAATGTTTGTGGGGCTCCTTCCCCCTCCTCGTCCTCCTCCTCCTTATTATTATTGTTATTTTTATTATTATTAATACTATTAGTAAGTCTTTAATCACTAGCCTGTACTCAGAATTTACAAAATTTATCACTGATCATTAACATTTCGTCGTGGGGTTCTGCAAGGTGATTGCCTTAGTCCACTACTCTTTAAAGTGTGTTTTAACACATTCATTCAATATATTAAAGCTGAAAAATATAATCACCTTTGTTTTTCACTTCATGAGAACGATCATGTTCAATCCAGTACAGTTTCATTTCACACAGGACACTGAGGTCATTACAAATGGGGAAAGAGAAAACCAGTTTCTTTTAAGCTGTTTTACTCGATGGCGTCAATAGGCCAAAGTGATCGGTATCAAAAAATTCACAACAGGATCTCTTCAACTTTAACACAAGCTTTTGGTTTATAATGAAACAATACCCCCTGTAGCCATTGCAGGAGCCTTAACGTATCTCCGATGTTATTATGACTTTGAAGTGAGCAACAAATCTCATAAATATAAGCTTCTGTCTGTTTTAACAAGATCTTCTTAAACAAATTGATCCTTCACTTATCCACCCAAAACATAAAATGTGTCTCTAAATGAATTTGCTCTCTCAAAGGTTTCCTGGCACCTGGCACCTGGCACCTGGCACCTGGCACTGTTTCAAATGTTTAAAAGACTTGGATGGCAGAAACTCTCGACAACCTGGTCTCTAAATACATATACCAGTGGCTTGACCTGCCAATAAGTGCCAATCATAGTTCAATTATTCTTTCCAAAAACAAATTTGGAATCAAATTTCAGCTACCTATCACAAAAATTCGTCAGTGCCAAACTGTCACCCGTAATGCTCTGACGTTGTCACCAAATAATAATATCAGATCATTGTGGAAAAACACAAGCAATAGTACGAATATACAATACAACCGGACGATTGTGAAAACATGGAACTGACAGTTCTAAACTAGGTTTTGTTGATTTTATTGTCGCCCACCATGTGACAGCTCTAATATTCTTATATTAATGAACACTGTCGATAGCTAATAATTACTTCGATACTGGTATATATATCTTTAGATATATACCAGTATCAACTCAGCATTGCAATTTTTAGCAGGAGCTCTCGAATCTCTTTAAAACTTTAAAATATAAGCTGATAACTGTCGAATCCTATGTATTATAGCTGGAAATCCCTTGCGACCTTATTTGTTCTTAGTTACTTCACAAAAACAGTTTTATCTACTTGTATCGACGGTGGAGTATGAAACAAACTTGAAAGTTAGCTTTGTAAATCTTTCCATTAACTCTTTAGGTATATTCCGTCAATCTTGTATTACTATCAGCGAAATGTGCAACGCTTTGAACATCGACAAAAAACACTAGCGCTTTCTTTCAACCAAACTTTCCAATATAATCATTCGCACCACATACTACATATTCTGTCGTAGAAAT
>RDPX01000074.1:1687321-1711794 GCA_003991215.1 Morbakka virulenta
GTTATTTAGTTAGTAAGTTAGTTAGTTAGTTAGTTAGTTAGTTAGTTAGTTAGTTAGTAAAGTTAGGTAGTAAGTTAGTCAGTTAGTTTGTTAGTTAGTAAAGTTAGGTAGTTAGTTAGTTAGTTAGTTAGTTAGTTAGTTAGTTAGTTAGTTAGTTAGTTAGTTAGTAAGTTAGTTAGTTAGTTAGTAAGTTAGTTAGTTAGTAAGTAAGGAAGTAAGGAAGTTAGTTAGTTAGTTATTAAGTTAGTAAGTTAGTTAGTTAGTTAGTTAGTTAGTAAAGTTAATTAGTTAGTTATTAAGTTAGTACGTTAGTTAGTTAGTTGGTAAGTTAGTTAGTTAGTTAGTTAGTTAGTTAGTTAGTTAGTTAGTAAGTTAGTCAGTTAGTAAGTTAGTTAGAGTAAGTTCTTTTTAGTTATTTACTTAGTAAGTTAGTTAGTAAGCTATTTACTTAGTAAGTTAGTTAGTAAGTTAGTTACTTAGTAAAGTTAGTTAGTTAGTGAGTGAGTGAGTGAGTGAGTTGGTTAATTAGTTTAATTAATCAAGTAGCATATTATTTTCTTGAGAACAAGCCAATGGATTGACTTCAAACCTCTAGAATATGACCTATTTTATGGTTTTACTTTGCTTTCATCGAAGATGCAATAGACACACCCAAGTAACAATGATCTCACTGACAAAGTGACAAACTTTCCAAATAAGATCATCAGGATACTTTTTTCCCAAAAAAACCCCAAGGAAAAATAATGATTTTGTTGATTATTGCTCTTTCTTCTCCAAACATAAGAAAAAAACCGATATTCATTCCGAAAATATAATTATTAGAAATATATTGTCTTCTGTTTTTAGGCTCCAGCTGAACTTCCTTTATTCGAAAATTGAATAAAGGTATTTTGTTTCCTAGAGTTTAAAGGTCTTATTGAATTTTGCTTTAAATAGATCTATTATATGACATTTGCCCTGTGATAAAAGATAAAAGGTAGTCCAGCCCGGGCTATCTAGGATTGAATTATCTTTTTGTTCATTTTTTTCATTGATTTTTTCAATTCCTTTCCTCGATCAAAAGCTTGAAAAGCGTTTAAACTTGAGTTATTTTACTATTACTTATCTGTTGTGGCTAAAAATCTCTGAGAACCCACACAAAACTCAATAGTTAACTACTTTTAATGGAAAAACGAATGTTGTACATTAGGTCCATCGAAGTGGCTAAGGCTCGAACCAGGAACCTCTTACATAGATGAACAGTTCATCATGCACTTAAACATTACTGATTAAGTTTAGGTTAAATTATCGTATTAAACAATTATTTCAAATCTTTTCACTGTAGTTTTTCCTGTTTTAACTGGTTGTCAAAAAGCCATTTCCAGTTCAGTGAAACTCGAACAAAGAATAGTGCCCTGGGATTTATAATTATCCACTATGACTTTTGGTTCTATTGTTATCTAATATTTCCTTTGATTTGAATTTCATCTGAAAGCGCAGCGAAAACGTTATCAACAGCTAACATCTGAACATGAAATAAGATATTTTGCTGAACTGTAAAGAAGTGTATCACGGTTCAGTGATTTCAAAATGGCGGCTTCTATAGGTGAAATGAGATCACAACGCACAACCTGAATTGATATGAATATGCATTGTCTTCCCTTGCACACTTGAATTAATTATTTATCAAGAGCTCAGAGTCGCACCAGAATTTTCTTCTGCAAGTTTGAAAGTAATAGACTAATGGTAGTTATGTACAATAAGGGAATCAAAAGAATCGAAACTTAATGGCTTCCATTTTTCTTGGATTATTTTATACATCCCGTTAGTTTGGTGAGGTAGGTAGATTAAAAAAAAAAATTCTCAACAAAGTTGTGTGATACCATGCTTCTGAGCATTTTGGAGGTCGCAGGAAAGACTTACAACAAATAATTGTGAAGTTACCGGGGCAGGACAGGTTAGTGGATTAACAGTTACAATTTCACCGAAGTAAATGATATTCTTAGCCTTCATCACCTCAGATTGGCAGGCGTATCAATATACTGTTTTGCAAACCTACATTTTCTTGGGTCAAATAATCTCACTAATCAACTCCTGAGATTCATTTAACCCTGGATAATATAAATGGATATTTATCATTTTTGCATTTTTCATTTTTGTTTTGTACCTCTACCCTATTGTTATCAAGGAATTGTTTTTGGATCTAAATTACGAAATGAGTAGTTGAAATAATACTCTGGATCATCGACAAAAAGGCTATTGTTGTATAAACATGTTATTTTTGTAACCTGCACACAAAAAGCATTTGTTTAATTGAGAAAGCATTTGGAAATATCATTAATACTATCAGTTAACCAAACCAAACTGTACACATTTATTGATTTTCAGCAGGACCACACAAATCAATTATTACTTGTTGTAGACATGATTTTATAGCAAGCACATATTTATATTAAAATGATGCTTTACTTAAAAATATCACAAACCACTACAAATAATCATTACTAAAAAGTTAAAACTGATATATAACCGCTTTCCAAATTGAAACCCATTTGAAAGTCGTCGACCATCTCAATTCGCGTTAATTTTTTCCCTTTCATTTCTTTCTGGCCTTCTTCTCACGACCTTGGCGCAACGACTGAATCTTTTTTATTTCTGGTTTTTTGTTTTTATTATTAACGGGTAACAAGACCAGCTCTGTGATTTTTTTATTCTGTTAGGAAGTTAACTGTTTTACAAGATTGATTCTGCCTTTCTTTGATACCATGTGTGATGCATTAAACTCAGATTTCGTGGTTAATGCTGCTGTTTCTGTTGATATATGTAATTTATATACATATATATAGAGATATAAAAGAGATATAATAAGTTGGAAAGAATAAAAAAACTACACTATCCATTTCGACAAGCCTGTTTCGTGATTTTTCATTTATGTATCGAGCACTCTAATATGGTTAACCGAATCGAAAGTACTATATATATATATATAGATATATATATATAGATATATATAGATATATAGATATAGATAGATAGATAAATAGATAGATAAATAGATAGATAGATAGATAGATAGATAGATAGATATTCTAGTGATAGTGTCTTTGTTGTTGTTATATAAATTTTATGCCAATACCAACATGCTTTTGTGTTTCTTTGTCATTTTTGATGAAAATACGTTCATTAGTGATAGAATGAACTATCTTCATCTGTATTTACAGAAATTAACAATAATCATAAATTTGGGTGCTTTTTACAAGGTTCCCAATTAGTACCAAAATAAAGTAACGTAAACAAGAAAACGGAAATATAACTTTACTGTCAGAAACGTAGGGTTGAGCATCCAATGACATTTGACACTTATGAAGTAACATAAGCACAGTTTGAAGTTGTTTGTGACAAGCTAGAATACCATCTGTCATTTTAATCCCATCTGTGTCGTTCAGAATTCACTTATGGCAAGAGTATGAATTTTTTCATGATTAATTTCTTGCAATGAAGTTTTCTAAACAGAAGCTTTCAAGGAATGTACTTCATCTTTGTAAGAAATTCCATCATTTTACAGGAAGAAGCAAACAACGATTTATCATTAACTGATTTGTAATTCTGTTGAATTATTATTGAAACAAATAACCTCTAAAGTATTCATTAATCCATTTGACATAGCATAACACCACACTAAACACGAGTTGTGTTTTTCTCTGATCCTATATCCATATTAATTACAAAATATTTATTTGTTAAATTTATTGTGAATAAACTACAATGAATCTAAGTATGCATTACAATAATTATTTTGGGACCTAATAAAAAATAAAAATAATAAAAGTAAGTAATAAAAAGATAATCAATGTAGAATAAAGACGATAGTTCAGGAGAAGAAAAATAGTTTTAACAAACCAAAGCCAAATAATCTGAAAACAATTGAATGATCATAGACAAGGATTGCTCTAGACTCCTCGTCTACTCTAACTCGGGCAGCGTATTGTATTAAGAGACACAGCGTATGAGGTATTTGCTAGTCATAGCCTCTACTTTGGTATAGATATTTCCAAAGCTTGAATGCTCAACCTTTTTCGAAGGTGATTCATGCCCTCAGAAACCTTTTCTAAAGACATCATTAGCTGAGCCTCAGACTTTACCTGCCTCATCAAGCATATTTTAACCTATTTGGGAGAAATAGAAAGCTCGTTCGCTAAAGCATTAGGAATTTTAGCTCATCCTTTAGAATCGCCAAACCTGATCAACCAAGTGACACTCTGTGGTAGTTTTAGGGAGCCGACCTAGACATGCCTCAGAGCCTAGCGTCCCCATGGACCCCTGGGGACTAATCCAGAGAAAAATAACATTTTTGTCTATTGAAATTGGTTTTAACAGACCAGTTAATAATTTTGTTTGCCAATGCTGGATTTTTCGATCTTGATTAAAATTTCCCGTCCGTATTAAACGCAAAAAGTATTTACTAAAGAAACACCCCAGATTCACCTCTTAAGTTTTATAGAGAATCCGTATTTGAATGAAGGATTGAAGGGTTGAAGGATTGAAATCTCGTCAACAGGGGTTTGTTCGAAGAAAATAAACATCACACACATAAAAATTGACGATTTAAAGTTATACTTTTTTAAATACAATGGTTTACTTTTTTTAGATCACTACATCTTAGGTTTTTTTCATCCACTGAGTAGAATTAACAAAATGTGTAGTCAATGGTGCAATATAATTCAAATGGTGTAAGTCAGTTTTACATTTTGAAAATGACGCTATCAGCAAAAGAAAAATGGCATTTCCTTTAATACGACCGTTAGGCATGTAGAAGGAAAAGTGAAGTGACTGAAGTGGTTAAATCAACAGCTTATCATGGGAGAGGTTTCAGGTACGAGCCTCAGCTACATCCCTAGAAGTATATATATATATATAAGGGGCGTCCAGCTTAGAGCGAGGTGGATTGAGCTAATAGATCAATCCACGGCTCTTCGCTTTACCCAGATTCACAGACAAGTCCTGCAATTTCCTTCCACCTATTTCTATCCTGAGCTAACATTTTCAGACATTCGAGGTCATGTACTCAGGATTCAATTCATTAGCAATTTTAATATCCTTCTCTATCACCACAGGGAGAGTACTTCTTGGCCTACCTCTAAACGTCTTTCTGTTGTCAACATTTTCAAAATAAAATTTCATACTTTGTTGAGCTGGTGTATTTTCATTCAACCGTAAAACATGTCCAAGTATTTTCCATCTGGCTGTCTTGATTTCATTACTTATTGGTATTGCATCACTCATTTCATATAATGCAGCATTCGACACTCTGTGTCTCCAATTATGTCTCCAAATTTTTCTTAATTGCTTTCTATGGAATGCATTCATTGAATCCTCCTCCTTCTTTGTCATTCCCCAGGTACCAGAGTTATACGTTAATACAGGTTTGACTAGCACATTATATAATCCCTAGAAGTACTGCGCCTTTTTCGTTTCTCTGTTAATAGTTTTAAACTCCCAGGCTCTTCATGTTTTTTCGGAGAATTGAGAAAGGAAAGCAATGTATGAAAATATCACGTACAAAGTAAACGACTCAAATAAGAAAAGTAAACCTCTGGATTGAAGTACGTTTCAGCCTTACTTAAAATAAAACAAAATAAAAGAAAAAAGAAATTACCCGTGAATGTGGTCTTTACGTGGAAATCAAATTGTTTAACAGTGCACTGGAAACCTGAAAAGGAAAATGCTAATCATTCCTAGACCTGAGAAAAACCTGATCGTTTTGATCTTTTTGGCTGTTCATAGAAAATTTAGAGCTGGTATAATTCGTACGTTTATCAGATGGATCGGTATATTGAATTGATTGATTGATTGATTGATGGTAGGATATATGTATTTCATTATTAATAAACCATGTACATTTTTATTTCTTTAGAAGCAACTGCCCGCCTATTCTCATGAGGCAAAAGGCACAGGCCTGCTTAGTAGCGGTGTTGTTCTTAGGGGTATGCACGTTATCTCTAACCGATGGCTTGGATCAAAAGATTAAAACAGATTCTATTCCAAGTACCTTGACGGCGGAACAAAGTGAAGGTGATTTATTATTTATTACCGATACCTTAGTAAAAATAATAATCTCTTTTTTATCATTAGATTCTACTCGTATACTCAAGTGTTATTTACAATGTCAAATCTCACAGATAACGGGTAACTTGTTAAGCTAGCCAAATTACAAGAATTGGTATTTCTATTAACAATATTCATTTCTAACGGTAATGTGACCTAAGTGATTGTATGAGAAGATAATATCTTAGTTGAAAATGTTAATTAGCAAAAACTAATATAATAGGTAATCAGGGATGTTTTGTGGTTTGTTGCGACACCAAGTAATAAACCAAGTGCAAGAAATAACGATGATAATAATAATGATGATGATGATAATAATACTAATAATAATAATAGTGATAATAATAGTGAAAATAATAATAATAATAATAATAATAATAGTGAAAATAATAGTAATAATAGTGAAAATAATAGTAGTAATAATAATAATAATAATATTAATAATAATAGTGATAATGAGGAGTTTTCATTTTTTTCATCCGAACACATACACTTTCAAACCTAATCAAGGTAGTTTGCATTGGCTTGCCTGTTTAACAAAATTAAATATATTACTAACAAAATTAATAAAACGACAATAGTTCAGGCTTTGTCCATGGATGGTTTCTACTACAGAATAATAATAATAATAATGGTAATAATAATGATGATAATAATAATTATTGTAATATTAATAATAATAGCCGTAATGCCATTGGTCATGGTGGCAGTATGTACACTTCTAAAGGGATGGACGATACTTTCAAGGGGATAGTGTTAAGCAAAAAAGTGAAGTTGATGAAGTAACGCTCTAGAATCCTATGGCCTTTGCACCACAGATTCAGGATTAGCTCAACGACAGAAAAGTTGTCCAAGAAAGAAAAAGTAATAAAACAAAGGTTAACTCCTTTTTTATTTTATTTTACTGTATTACAATATATAACTGAGAATATCAAGAAAAAGAATCCTTTGTACAATGCTTAAATTATAGATCATACAATATAATTCACAATATATGAAATGGTATAGTTATCCTGTTTATAAAATAGAGATACTAAATTTGTATTTTGTCTTTGCAGTAGTATTGATATATCCTTAAACAGGAAAGCATTTTTGCTCTGGAAACTGTGGGGGTCAGATGTATTTAAAAAGTCCTTTTTTACAACCAGAAAATGTGGTTTGTAAAAGCTCGAAGTACAAATTATTGCATTTCCATTTTACAATAATTGATGCACAGCTTAAACTCTAGTAACAAAATAAAACCAAGCCAATTTCAGATACAGTCAAAATTGCTCTAAAAATCCTGAAACAAGATTTCTAATCTCGTTGGCTATGAATTTATTTGAATCTATTAGAACCTTGACAATTCCAAAATCGCCTTAATATAAACGAACGCTTCAAAAACATATATTTCACTGCTGCTCTTAAACTAAGTATAATTTGTAAGTTATATTTAAAACTAGCGTCACTATTCTAGAACGGAAATTGTAAAATTATATATTACATCCTATCCCATTACTTTTGTTGATTACTTACTGGTTGTTTGGTTACTTGTACAACAAAATGCTTTTAAACCCAGATTCTTCTTGTTACACCTGGAGAGTATAATTTACTTCCTCAATATTCCAACTCGCTTATGTGTTATTTTGCTTGCACTCCGAAGATATAATCAAAAATATTAAAGTTTCCCACTGCTACTTTTTCTTTGTGAATAATGATAACTGCTTAGTGCTACAGTAAATCTCCGCATTTTCACAAACATCTCATTGTATACACGCAATTTAGCATACGGTAATATACATTATTTCTTTGGTGAAGATTCAACTCTTGACTTCCAATTTGCCATGTATTACATTCTTAATATATTTCATCTTTTTACCAATAAAACCGAACAAGTAATTATGATATAAAGTTTGTATTGTCAATAATGTCAACAAATTCTGTGATGTTATGGGTGTGGCCATTTGTTTTGAAAGTAATAGGGATTGTTATTCAAAGCCATTGTTCTAACTTCGATATTGCATAACTAATTTCTCGTTCCTTATAAAACGTGTGAAGTATTTGTTTTATTCATAGATACAATTTATCCATTGCAAAATAATTTATGCATACACACACTCACACACAAACGATACATTATACAGTAATGTGTATGATAAACAAAATACAAACATGACCAATGGACAAGAGCAGAAAGAGAGTTGTATCACTGGATATTGGCATACACGTATTTTCACGCATGCTCATTAAAACACACAAGTCTAGGCAGCGGCGAGTCTATATTTCACAGGAGATATGATATGCTTCTCGCTGGATAATTCAAGCCTGAAAGTACCAAGTCAGATAGTCCATTTAGTGGTCAAATGGAAATTGCTTTCACTTACTTCACATAGAGTCTATTCATCATGCGATTCAACACGAAAAAAATACAAAATTATTAATATTAGTTCACCTATATGTCGGCAACCTATTCAGTTGACGACATAATTTAACAATAAATCAAAACACGCCTTCCTGACTTAAGTCAACTCCAACAGAATTCAACTCCGTTTACTTCGCGAATTATCAATGTACCGAAAGAGAGTCAAGTTAGGTCCTACACTTCAATAAAGCAGTTAGTTAAGCCTACAAAAGGCTGAACCTTTCAAATCAATTAAGCCCTACTCTTTAACCAAAACGTCTTCACACAAATAGAATATCGATAAGACTAAGACATGCGACCCACCAAGAACAAGCGAAGACTCTCGTGGCCTTCTGCTCTACCATCTTGGGTGTTGACCCTTTTTTTCCTAACCAGGCAATCTTTGGTACACAGCCTTCAGTTTGCTTTGATGATACTAATAGGATTTGTATAGGAGTCGGGTAATGCTGATCCCATACAATGTGTGTGAGCAGATATGCTATATTTTACATCAAGCTACCTTAAAAAATAACTACGTCCCTAACTAAAATGCAACAACAAAAACTTTTAGAATGCTATTTGAGGTACTGATTTCTCCAAATACAACAACCAGGGCCAATCTTTTTTTTTCTCTTGTTAGAAAATATAAGCAAGATCAACCTTTTTTCATCTTTCATATTAATTCTGACTAAATCTATTTTAGTCCTATTGTAGTTTTTAAATCTTTCATTTCAAACATATTTTTCAATTCCTGACGTTTACTTTTACCACCAAATGCCACTTTTGAAAACCAACGCCCCTCTACCAAAATCTCCTTAATGATACCTACCACATCTCACCAAACCACCAGATCAAATTTTTAATGTTTTCGTGAATTTTTATATGAAACGAAACAGTCAGAAAATTTAAAACTTGGCCTTTGTAAAGAACACAAACTGCAAAATTGCAACAAATTGAAAATAGATAAACTGAAAAGAAAAATATATCTGGTATCGTTTTAAAAGGACATTATTTTTTTTGGTCGATTTAGATTTGTTTCCATGTTTTGATATGACAAAGCTAATTCCTTTCCAAAAATCTTATAAACCTTAAGGCCATTCTTTATTCAGATAATACATCGATAGATAAATGAAAAATTATTGTGAAAATTACACATGAAAAAATTGCCGGATATTGAAAATTGTAGAGGTAGTACTTTCGTACGTTGTACTCATTTAAAACTTCTGCAGCTTTTCCAGCTGCTATTTTAAGATTACTTTGAAAAATATTATTTCTTTATTTGAGTGCATGTTTAATCTTAAGTCTTAGCTTAATGTGGAATATATCAGAAAAGTTTGCAATTCATTTAAATTTTTTCCCACTATCTTCTTTGTAATATTTCGACCCTGTTCAAACAATACCAGACTCGATTTTATGTCAGATTACTTCTCAAAAAATTTACTGAATTTTACTTTATATTCATTTGCCTTTGAAAACAATCTCGTTTGCAAAGTTCCGTCTTTTAATCCCTGTGCAAGTAAACGTATTAGCAAACGTGTAGTTTATACACCTAATCATGGAATGTATGCCGAACAAGAAATGCCGAAATGATGCTACTCGGTGAAGCCGATTGGGCTAAATTCTTGGAACTGAGCAATCCATATCACATTAAACTACTTTCAAAGTGTGACAATCTCCACTCCCTATTTGCTGTTTTTCACAGAATTTATTCCAATTGACAAGTTTATCTGTGTTAAAAATGAACCATACATATTTCTGTCAGATAGCTGTCAGGTATCATGTGAACAGGGTCAAATACTGTAAGCATTTATTTGCCATACATCCCAATCCACCCTAGATATCTTTCATCTGTTGGCAGCTCATAATCCCTTCTGATCCAACTGACTTGCCCATTTACTCTACTTTGCATTACAGATCTTCTAGATGCTGCACAGTTTTTAATCAAGAGGGAAGAGCAAAGGAAATTACGGCAGCGTACGTTGCTTGCCAAAGCCCGACAGGATACACTAAAAGCTCTCCAGAATTTGCAGCAACGGCAGTCTACGATTAATTACGTAAACAAACGGGTGTTGACACCCAATTTAGGCATACAAAAAGCATTAAAATTAACACCAAAAGTAGTAATTCCTCCTCCACACAAACAGTCAACAGCTCTTAATGGCAAGAGCATCTTAGCACGAAGCGCTTTAGGGAAGTTGTCTATAAACCCATCCACTACCATAAAACATACCACAGCACAACACTCAGGAAAGAAAGAAGCACAAACTGAATTAAATCTCATTAATCACCTCAAAGAACTCCAAGCTCAAAAGGACGCTACTGTAACTGAGCTCCAAAAATTAAAAGAATTGACTAAAATGAAAGTGCTCGAAAAATTACAAAAAATGCCAGAGCAAAAAAGTTTCTCAAAAGTGAAATATTTGCCAAGAACACCAAGGGTTGGTATTATTGAAACGCGACAGACTTTAAAAGGCAGTACAAAAAGCGACGTAACAAATACAAAGCACAAAGTGAGTCCTTCCATTGCCTTTACTTTATATGCTTCAAAAAAGGCAGCTCAACCAAAAGCCAGGCAGCTGGCTAGAAAATTAACTACGCCCTTTGATCGTGCAAACTATTTCAAAACCATGAAATACAAGTGGAGGACTTATGCAGCAAACATTAGGCAACTTCCACAAGCGGCGGCCGTACCATATCACGCACCAGGATTATTGACTCAAAAGATGCCTCTGCCTAAGGCAACAGTATCTCAAAGACAAATTTCCCCAGGGGTGCCTGTGGCTGCTCCTGTGGCTGCTCCTGTGGCTGCTCCTGTGGCTGCTCNATTTCAAAACCAAGAAATACAAGTGGAGGACTTATGCAGCAAACATTAGGCAACTTCCACAAGCGGCGGCCGTACCATATCACGCACCAGGATTATTGACTCAAAAGATGCCTCTGCCTAAGGCAACAGTATCTCAAAGACAAATTTCCCCAGGGGTGCCTGTGGCTGCTCCTGTGGCTGCTCCTGTGGCTGCTCCTGTGGCTGCTCCTGTGTCTGCTCCTGCCCCAGCATCTGCCATTGCTTCAGCTCCTGTTCCTGTTCCTGCCCCAGCCCCTGCCCCTGCCATTGCACTTGCCCCTGGTTCTGGCCCTTCCAATGCACCTGCGCCTGCTTCTTATTTACCTGCGGCAATACCGCCTCAAGCACCTATGTCTTATGCTCCCCAGCAAACACAAGCGGCGTACACTGCTCCAGCTTACAACACTGCCACGACAGAACGTTATCATGAAGAATTGATAGCTCCACCTAAGAATCAGGTGTTGGAATCGAAAGGAGTCGACGGAAAGTCGATGAAATTTCTTGTACAATCTTACTCCACGAAATACGTTCCTGACTCAAACACAGCTAATCAGAAAGTAATGCCGAATACCAAGGAGAAAGTAACCCATACCGCTGACAGTAATCAGGCCTCATCATTTTATGCACCAACAATAGTTGCACGAGCCCAGCCTGCAGCACAGATTCCTGCTTCCCAAGCACCTGCACCTGTCCCTCCTCCTCCACCACCACCTCCACCCCCTCCCCCTCCCCCTCCTCCGCCTCCTCCTGTAGCACCTCCACGAGAAGACCCATCAAAGGTTGTGGGTTCGATGACAACATCCTCAAGCGCGCCTTCATCACCTTTATCATACACTCCAAACATAGCATCTGCTAATAAGGATAAGTCAACATCAAAATCATCTCCAACATCCAATTCACAACACACTGCCAATGTAAACCAAGCTCATAACAATAATCCATCAAGTAACTTGCAAACTATGCCTCTTGCTTTCAATACAGTCGTGCCTTCTTCAAGAAAGTCCTCAGCTAAAAACACAGCCTCCGCTGCATCAAAACGAGTTTATTCCTTGGGTGATCACAGTAAGTACACCTTTTAAATCCTTATTTAAATAGATAGTATGAGATATATAAATGCATGGCATGATCAGAAAAATTAACAACACCAATTGGATTTTGGTTGACATTATTCTTCATCCTTTTTCTGATATTTTATTTGTAACTGTATTTGTTATGGAAATCAACTAATTGCAAGGAATAATCCTTTATCGAATTAATTAGTTTACTAACAATAACTAATAAATATATGAACAAAATCAAATGTACATGCCAAACAAAGTAGAACTTATCCGTTTTCCTAATTCAAATTTGATTACAAAGTATTCTCACTATCAAACCTATTTATTAATGATATATGATATTTTGAAATCATTTTTTTTTCATGTTGTTTCTGTTAGCTTACATCAGATTATTCAAACACGTTATTGATTGTATTCATACTTTATCTTCGCTCCATTTAAAATTGCTCGTTTGTTTGTTATTCAATAATAGTCTTATCCTGAAACCACATTAACTATTTTCAAAAAGAAATAACGTGTTCGTAAGAATTGCATACTGTGCTCCAATGTTGATATCCTAATCAACATTCCGCTATTCCTTATGACAAAATAGAGAATATGTTTAGATTTTGTCTGGTTCCAAAATGATTTTATATATGATTATAATATATCATATCGTAATGACGTTCTTTAAATTATCAAAAAATATTTTTTGCTTCGTTTTCATCACAATCTTAGTTTAATTTTGAGAGCGAGTTGTGCCATAATGGTGCACCAACTACCATATCTTTATGATGATCAAGAACAGCTGGTGTGTTGTTATTGATCACCATAATGATAGACACGGTAGTTGGTGCACCAATTCTTTACACACATGCTTTCCCCAAATTATTCTGTCTTCAGGTTGTCTCTTTGTATAGACAACCCTCAGACTGGTGCTTTCCTTAATGTCGTCTATATTTATTAGTTTTGGTCTTCCTTTCTGTCTACTTCCTTCTCTTTCTTCAGATATGATTTTCTTGCACATTGCCTCTCTGATTCCCTGTCAGATCTCCAAACCACTTTAATTTCTGCTCTTTACAGATGCATGATAAACTTTCAAGATGCCCCTGGATATCAGTCTTTACATCATCATTTGGTTTTCTTGTCTTTTGTCCTTCCATGAAATTCCCAGAATTCTAATTAAGAATATCGTATCAAAAGGTCGATCTTCTTTTATTCAAAATTTTTTTAAATCTCTGAGAAGTCTACTTGTTTTAAGGGTGAAATCTTTAGATGGGATATAGTGATTTTAGAGGTGTTATTTGGGAGGATTTGTGCCACAGTAGAAATCACATGCACGATTGGAATGATTAGAAAAGGGGATAGAAATAGATTGAAGGAATATGTACCGCAAATCAGTTTTGTTTTGATCTGCTCTATAGCGTTACTTTAATAATAACGTATCATCACTGGTGTCATTTACTTCAGCTTGAATTTGTTACCTCGGCCATGTCAGCAGCTGTAGAACAATTCTAACAGCATCACTGCACAGTGACTACAATTTTAGATTTGCTAAGCTCTTGACACCTGGTGTTTCAAAATAAATTAAAGTCTTGACTCAGTCAAGCCTTATTGCATCAGACTACGTACATTTCTTTTTTATTACTTCAGTATTTGCAAGTATTGGTTGTTACCAAGATAAATGGATAAGGAGTATACCAACGCTGGAAGGTAATCACCCTCTGTTAATGGACCCAGACTACAAACACAGAGGGGATGCTTTACAAAAATGTGCTGAAGCATCGTTAGAGAGAGGTCTTCATGTATTTGCCCTGCAAAATGGAGGACAATGCTTTGCAGGAGTTGGAGGAGAAAATCGTTATAACATGTATGGCTCTTCCAGTAAATGTGAAAGTAAGAGAATTTAATCCAATTTCAATGGTAATTTGACATCTTGCACTGAACCTCAATTGTTACAATAACCGAGATAGACACCATAAATAGCATACTTCATTTACAAACTTTCCTAATTTAATTACAAATATATCCTACAACTTACAAATACCCTTTTAATAATTAATAAGTTATTCAAAACTACTAAATTCCTACCACAATTTTTTCAAATTATTATATATATATTTTACTGAATAATTAATTAGGACCTAAAGCAATAGGTTAGATCCCCAAACCCATATTATTTATCCATCTCCTATTAATAATTTAAATGCCTAATTTTATTAAAAAATCATTTTTCACCCAACTGGATTCGTACCAGTACTTATGGATATGAAAGCCACATGCTCTGTCACCTGAGCTGTCATTAAAGGACCTCCAGCAAATATGTCTATTTAGAACTTACTATAAGGGTAGCCTAACTTGTAGTATGGCTAGATGAAAACATTAAGCTTAAATCCATCCTCAATGAATGCTTATATTTTGAAGCTTTTTGAATTTTTTATCTTTGTCTACACATTTAATCTCTGTTTATTTACATTGAATTGGTTTATTTACCGAGGTAGCCCTAATAAACATCGGCGAACGTTCCTTTTATCAATACAATTATTCATTGAAATAAAAAAATACTTTAGACTATTGCTTTTCTTCACTAATATAATTATATTTCATATTAAATATCCTCACCGTCCTTCTTCTTTTGAATCTAACATTCGTAGCTCAAATGTTAATAGTCATACTGTGGGAACTTCATCCATGAAAATTCAGAAACCCTCCAGAAACAGAAAGCTGAAGGAAAAAAATACTTCTACAACTCTAGAATGAAGAGGATAAGAACTATACTTCAGAAAACTGAAAGTTCATGTCTTTTTTTCTTTCTCATGTAACCATAGAAGTTTATCCATCTCATTTCATTTTTATTTGTCACTCCTATTTCAGTTACACTGTGGTAACCTGCTATCTTGACCTGACACTAATGAGTTTTATACTTGGTTGGCATTAAAAGCATTACTTTCTATAGCAGAAAGAAATCCATTACATACATTTTTATTAGAAGGTTCTGTAGAATAGGAAGAAAGTACCAAATAAACCAGCTTCTATCATCATACATTGCAAGGTCAACGCCCCATGTCCAAGAGGAAAACCAGGACAGAATCGTATTCTGTGTGTTGCAAAATGAACTAATCATAGAGATTTTTAATGCCTGCGACCAACAAAAATCTGATAGACTACAGGTTATGTTAATAGCTTCCGCTTGTTTCCCACCAAATTTGTATCTTATTGAACCTGCTCTATGGGGTACCAGACCCAGCTTTTTTGTTATTATCTACAATCTTTATAAAGAGACATCTGTATTGGAATGATCTTTAATGGTTGAAAGATATATGAAAATGAAAATTTTTTCTTGTATTGTTTTAAGTCTCTTGTTAGTTTGTTCCATATTCTTATAGACTGAATGAGAGTGTATAGGCAAAACTCTGCCTTGACAAGACTAATTATACTTTTAATCTCGCAGACAATATTTTATTAAAAGTTGAAATCATATTTAATTATCACATACAATTTCTATCAGAATGCTGCCTTGAATTTTTCAAAATTTTTTCTTTTAGTTTTAACGTCATTTTCCCCAGGCAATTGGGGCTCAGACGGTGCCCTTCAGAGGGACTTTGATTTAGCAGTGAGGAATTTCTTGGCCGGATTCCCTTCCTGACGCCAACCAATGGCTTTTTCTTTTGCAAAGTTCCAAATTCTCCTCGACAGCTCGGGGAATCGACCCCGGAACTCTTGGTTACTGTGCAGTTGCACTAAGCATTAAGCCACGGCTCCACAATTTTTCACATATACAATCAAAATTACCTTTAACACATGAAAGACGTAAATAGTCAACCTACTCTAAAAAAATCCAAATATAGGGGGGAAAGCTATGACAGCATACTGTTTTTGCAATAATTGAACACTCTCACTTGCACTTTGATTGATTTGAAGCAATCAACCCTTCACTAAAGAAAATGAGATAGAACAAAAATCAAACTACTTTTTCTTCTTCCATTTCTAGTTTCTCTGGTGTTTATGCCTTTTCAAGACATTAGGCAGAAGAAGAGGTTTCCCTACTAGCTAGCTTCTGGATAGGCATCTTCTATGTTTTTTAATTTATTGTGTCATTTATTGGTTCGTTCTTTCGTCATTCCAGCATTAGTTCGCTTTTCCTGCCTCTTCTGTTTTCTGTCCCTTTAAAGTGAACAACCTAACTCTTCTCTACATTTGCTTCTGTAATTCTTTGTATACTTCCCAACACCAAAATAAAAGTGTTTTACTTCTTCTTCCATCGATAGTCACTGAGCAGCCAATCATTTTCCCTTCTCACATCTTCTTAAATACATTTAAGATTTTGTGAACAGCAATAAATTATCATGGAGGTTTTATCAGTTAAATTTTACCCTCTTAAAAAACTTCCATTTTGCTGTAGTAGTCTTGAATCCAATTTTTAAAGTTTAGTCTTTTCTCCGCTAATATTATTATTCTCTTCATTTGAGCTTATTTCTGCCCTTTTATAGAGTACGTGGAAATAATTTGCCAATTTTTACGCACATTGAGCACAATGAAACAGTATTTAGCAAACAAAATTTATCTTATCTAAAATTTATGTCAATTCTCTTCTTTTAGTGGATGGCCTTGGAGGAACATATGCAAACGAAGTCTACATGTAAGTAGCTCCTTGAAAAAGTCACTTTGTATGGTTAAAATATGGCATGATTTACCCTATTTAAGGATGGGAGTGGTGTTTGGACTATTAAAAACCAAATAAGGAAGGGCAATATTGCTTACCTAACAAAAGCCCTTGAAATTACACTATCTTAAGAAGAACAAGTGAAAACTAATACAACACACTTGTGCATCCACAGCTATATGAGGAATATGATTCCTCTCCCAGTGACATCACATTTTATAAAAATAACGTCATCACCTTGTGTTTTTCTGTAAAGCGAGATAAAAAATACGATAGAGTGGTATAGTCAAAAATTCTTTTTTTATCTAATTTTATGTATCATTAGAATATAAAACTGCAGCTTTTAAAATTTAGGAATAAACAATGAAATATAGCCTTGACTCTGCACATTGAGGCTTCATTTCTTGAAACAATTCTAATATTCACAGGCCTCGAAAAAACATTTGATATGGTACCACGCAATGTCTTTTTACTGGAAGAAACAGGTAGGGGATTTTGTCGATTTGGGTAATTTTTCAAATCTTCTTCATTCCTCGCAAGTCCGCAAGCAGAGCTTTGGAGAGGAAACGGTGACAGAAAATAGATCAAATATCCGAAAAGTAAGAGGACAGAAGAAAGTTTCAAACTTTTGATTTGAAGCTAGCAGAACAGCAAGATGTTTTTGCAAATTGGTTGCAAAAGATTGTAGCAAGACATTGAAAACGCACGAAAAGTTATAAAGAAGAAATATTGAAAGAAATTTCTTTGAAACAGTTATCCTAAAACTTCCTGTAGAATAAAGAGAAAGATACAACATCATGGCGATAAGAAAGAGAATGGGGTTGAGCAGTTGGAGAACGTCTGATGACTTTTGAATAAGACGTTAAAAAAACGAAATTTCCATAAAAAGAGGGTTTTTTCCAAGAACTTCAATCTGTGGAACACTTTACCACAAGATTGCTTCCCGGAGGACTACAACATGGACATCTTCAAATCAAATCAAATGTCAACACTTGTCAAAACCTTCCTTACAAGTCATCAAATTTTATTCATTCATTTATATTTTTCGTCCCTTTCACAACCCTTATCATCATCCACTTGTCAGTCTATCCATCTCATTAACCTTCATCCTCGAGTGGCTTTTAACCTTGATGTGTGGTGTCTCTCTAGTACATAAAAAACCCCAAAAAACCCTAATATTCTTATGCATTATATGGCTCTTAACCATTAAAAAATATACATTGCTTTCAAAATAGATCATAGGTGAAGGCAAGTACCAGAAGCCTGAGAGATGGATATTTGAGAAAAGAAGAACAACCCATGAAAACAAGCAACGGATAGTGGGAAGCTTAGTCTTAGATGCAATGAAATGGACAAGCCACTAAAAATCCCAATTAACATTAGATTCAAGGTTATACTGAAGGAAGCTAGCTCTCATTGATCAAAAGGAGGAGCTTCATTCTCAATATAGGAGTAATAGGTCTTAGCTAGATCCATAATCAAAAGAAAATATAATATTGATCCCAAGATGAAACCTTAACAAACACCCAAAATTTACAGAAAAGATCGAAGAGTCTTCTTCTTCTTCTTCTTTCGGCGTTTCCCTTTTCAGGAGTCGCCACAGCGAATTGACTTCTTCCACTTAAGTCGGTCACGTGCGTCTTTCTCGGTCAAGCAAAGTTCCCTTATGTCATCCCCCACACAGTCTTTCCATCTCCTCCTTGGCCTTCCCTGAAAAGATTGAAGAGTATTGGCATTGTTTAGAACTCTAATAATGCAATTGTTCAGAAAAAATGTTATGATGCGTAAAATTTTACGGGAAATGTTAAACAATCCCAGTGTTTGTGGAAGGATAAAATGTCAAACCTTATTAAACGTTTATTAGATATCAAAGACAATACCCCTTGTCTCGATTAGAGTATGATAAAAACTAACATCATTACAGTAAGGAGATCTTCTGTGGATCGAGATTCACAGAGACCATATTGCTTATGAGAGACTAGTGATGTTGTAAGACAATATTGTCCAAGTGCAAGACAATCTGATCATTTGTAAGTTGTTTATGTACCTTGCTTTAGCTTGAGAACAAACTGAGAGAGCGATGGTTATGTTATATTTTACAGACAATAACACCAGAAGAAGATTTACAACAAAAAGAAAAGCAATATTTGGAAATTCTTTTATTGAAACTTTTTTTGGAAGTGTGGAAGAAAGCTCAGGAAAACATTTACCAAGGAAAAGCACAGATATGTTATTAAGGTGGAGACCTTGGATTAATTTTTGGAGAAATTCAGTCACTGAAAAGTTGCTCTTAAGGATAGATACTTTTAAGTAACATGGAGAAGCCAAAACACTTTGACCTTTGGTAACAAATAGAACATATTTAGAAACTCTGGGAAACATCTGTGTGATGTTTTCAGAAAAAGAAGTGGCCAGAATTCAATCTTTGTTTTGTTTGTAAAATGCATACATAGCAAAAGATGCTTGGACGTAAAGTGAAACTTGGTAGCAAGGGCAAAGTTCAACTGTCTTTACTGTCTAAGTTTACTCGCGCAGTTGACGCTAGACCTTGTATTACGGAAATGTTGACAGGCACCTTAAGGCTGTTGATAATTTTGAATACCCTGATGATGCCATTTGACCTTGAGGTAGCAGTAGTCTGATAAAAATCGTCAAAAACTGCTGTGCCTGGTGCAAGTTTAGGGATCCCTGCCATTATTAGCCACAGTGCTTCCCTTACTACATGCACGTGATATATGGTTTAGGGTGTAAAAAACGTACTGTACTTTGGAAGTGCAATGTTCGAAGAGTAAAGCCTATAATCATATCTTCACTCCTGCCAATCCTTAACGTTTTTCTCCTTGACATCATCCTCAGATGTGACCTTCTTCACTGGTTTGGAATTGTTCAAGGTAATAACTTCTACATTAAGCAATCCGCTCATTTCTCTAGACGCAAAGAGGCTGTGATCAGTCCTGAAAGATCCAGGAAAGTAGCTGTTATTCTTTTGGTGTTGATATAAACCTCTCTCTCTATTCAGCTCAAAACTGCTAGTCAAACAAAAGTTTGATTTATAACCTGAAGAAAAATGTATAAGGAAGAGGAATAATTTGTACCAATAAGGTCATTTTCAAAAATAATAATTTCAAAATATATTTAGGCTTAAATCCAAAAATACGTAAGAATTAAAGTAACTATAGTATTCTTATAAAAAGGTATGAATGTTCTAAAGGAAAAGTTACTTTGTATTTATTTTGTCTTTTGATTTTTTTTCCTAACTATACTCTCTACTAAATAACCTTATAGATTACAATTAATATTTATACCGACCTAATGGATATTAATAATCTTCTGTAAAATAGTTAAAATTAATATATTAAATTTAAACGTTAAGTTTTATGAAGTAGGACCTCTTTACTTCAAATTGTGATAAAACTACCTCATATTCTCTACAATATTTGACGTTATTAAATTTGACACCAATTAAATACCTTGATATTATCAAATCACATTTAGTAAACTTCGGGACATTTAAATATGCAAGACAATAATGAAATAAATCTACAGTAGTACATTGTGAAAGTGATATAATAAACTCTTTCTGCCTTGATACCTATTACAGCCTCTTGATTTCATATATGTATATATATGTATATATATGTATATATATGTATATATATGTATATATATGTATATATATGTATATATATGTATATATATGTATATATATGTATATGTATGTATATATATGTGTATATATATATATATATATTGTTTTATTTTTGATGAGCCGCCTACTTTATTTGTTTATAAAAGCTTGTACAGTATTTGTAGCATTATTGCCTGATGATCGAGATAACGTGAATCTATTAGTTGCAATCATAGTTCTTATTTTTCTTGTTTTACCTTATGAATATTGCTCTGCTATATGCATTGAGCACTTTGTGATACGAATACACAAAATTACACAAATATATATATATATATATATATANGTTTTATTTTTGATGAGCCGCCTACTTTATTTGTTTATAAAAGCTTGTACAGTATTTGTAGCATTATTGCCTGATGATCGAGATAACGTGAATCTATTAGTTGCAATCATAGTTCTTATTTTTCTTGTTTTACCTTATGAATATTGCTCTGCTATATGCATTGAGCACTTTGTGATACGAATACACAAAATTACACAAATATATATATATATATATATATATATATCACACTTGTGAAACACGCCTAAAATAGATTTAAATAATTGTGAACTAATTGGAGTAATAACTTACAACAATGTAACGAAAACTGGCATTGAGATTTTTAGCATGTGCCAGAAAGAACGTTTAGACAAGGTACTTGAGGCAGAACAAAAAGAATCGTTTGTAATGTTTCATTCTTATCAGTTTTGGTGTTATGATAAAGCATTCATAGCAAAAGAATAACAATAATTGCTACAAACTACCCTAAAATCTAATTATTTTTTCAACCTAAATTGCTTTAAATTGAATAAAGCTGCAAACAGATGTAATACAATGTAAAAAATAATAAAGATATAAACTCGTTATGAAAAATGGACACTTCTTTTCATTTTTTTTTAAGGTTTGAGGATGAGCCACGGGTTCCTTTTAAACCTGAATCCAAGACTGAGGCAGTCGAGGCAATCAACCATCAGGTAGGAATGGATAGGCAAGGGTTGGCATTACAGAAGTCTCACGCCAATGATTACGACTACAATGACGAGAACGCCTATTACGACGGTGACGAACAAGAGGAGTATGACAAATCCTTGCTAAAAGAAGAAGAGGTAATGTTTAATTTGCACCGCATTAACTGAAAAACATTTAACAACAGCTTTACTCACATTTACAGTTTGTAGAAGAGATAATGACAGAGACTAGCAAAATTTTATATTTCGTAAAATGTTTTAAGGACCTCCAGCAAATATGTCTATTTAGAACTTACTTATGGGTTGCCTAACTTGTAGTATGGCTAGATGAAACCATTAAGCTTAAGTCCATCCTCAATTAATGGTTAGATTTTGAAGCTTTTTGAATTTTTTATCTTTGTCTACACATTCAATCTCTGTTTATTTACATTTAATTGGTTTATTTACTGAGGTAGCCCTGATAAACATCGGCGAACGTTCCTTTTATCAATACAATTATTTACTGAAATAAAAAAATACTTAAGACTATTGTTTATCCAAATTGAGCCTTCAATCTTATTTCCTTATTATATATCATGCTGTCCATTCATATATTTAGCACTGTTCAACGGGAAGACCTAAGCACAGAATTCACAAATAGATATATATATATATGAAGAGTAATATCTTCTTCAAGTAAATTTGTATACAGAAGGCAGCTTCGAATTATTTACTATTTATTATAAATAAAAAGGAAATTAAATGTCCCTTTTCTGTTCTATTAGAGAATATAAAAATACGTTAACGCTAACATGAAATTTTCTTCATAGTTTTGGGGCTCATTAAAATTTATGATAATTTTACTGTGCTGCTGGTTCCCTTTGCTTGCCAGTAGGTCTAGGACAAAGTGAAGTTTGGTAAAAGATTATCTTTCCATGTGCAAACTTTATTTACTATTCTGTACCAGGAAATGGATGTTCACACAGCTGAAAAATCATCGGAAAATGTTCATCTTTTGAGCTTTAGGCATGAAAATTTGAGGGGAGATGACTGATGGCAATGTACTTTCATGTTACTTTTGTATTTCTCACTATATGAAGTGGTTTTTTGAATTAACGATCAATAAAGTAAATAAGATATGTTTTTTTAAGACAAAACGTTGTTATTGGATTGACTAAGTAGATTTTTCATTGAAATTGGTCAAGATTTGGTGGGAGTTTTGAAACCAAGGTTTTTCGTCCCATTTCTATAACTGAGAAATTACTACGCAGAGGTCATCACTTTTTTAAATTTTAGCAATTTCTGAAAAAAGTCTCTTGCATAAAAATATCCATAGGTCAGTCAAATCTTCGCCAAAATAAAGTTTGTAATGTAATACAACCTTGACTTTTGCTATAAAAACCATAAAAACTACAAAATAGAGAGCGTTTGATGAAGACAGTAAGATATTATGCTTTTTCACTCAACCTCAAATAATTAACTTTTTTCATTAATTAAATGAAATACATTAAATATCGTTTAGGAACTTGGAGAAGAAGAGGACAGTGAAGCAGAGGATGAAGCTGGAAATGACAGTTTGTTTAATAATAAAGATCCAAAATATAAACATCGTGGAAAATTGGGATCCTTTGGAAGCAACTTCCATGATGGTAAAATTAACATGCAAAACATAGTCAAAGCTGCACTTAAAGCCACAGCAGCTGAAGTAGCAAAACAGAAGACTGGAAAAGGGTTAACAGCTGAGGGTGGCCGTGCTAATTTTAACACAACTGATCTTGAAAACGACAAAACTCTCCTAGAAAAAGAAAAGGAGATTAAAGACAAAGAAAATAAGGAAACATACGCTAAAGAGTACCAAGTAAAGCAAAAAGAAAGGGAAAACGAAAAGTTTGATAAGGAAAAGGTGGAGAGAGAAGTGGAAAATGAAAAAGAAAGGGAGAAAGAGAAAGAAAAAGAGAAAGAAAAAGAAGCAGAGAAAGAAAAAGAGAAGGAAAAAGAAAAAGAGAAAGAAAAAGAAACAGAGAAAGAAAAAGAGAAGGAAAAAGAAAAAGAGAAAGAGAAGGTTGAAAAGGAAAAAGAGAAGGTTGAAAAGGAAAAAGCAGAAAAAGAAAAGGAGAGTAAGCAAAAGGAGGAAAAAGCAGAAAAGGAAAAGACCAGTGCAAAGGAAGAACATGTTACTACAGATCAAGTTGATGGGAAGAGTGATTCTCATATTTCAGAGGAGACTGCAGAACCTGTTTACCATACAAACAAGACAAAGATGACATTTGAAAGCTTAAATAAAACAACAGCATCCACACTGCAGAATTTAACCAATGCAATTGCAACTGTTTTTGAGCTAGAAGGATCAGGTGGTGGTGAGCTGTTACATCATAGTAAAAACTCAACCGAAGATACCGAGGGAACAAAGTCGCATTCTATATCAAAAAAGAAGAAGAAAAGCTTTTCATTTGGTTCAGATATAGTGCACGGGGGGAAGCCACCTTGTATTTGCCCCGATAAAGGTAAGTTTTATACTTTTATTTTTTTTTGTGTGTAGAATTTCTACAGTTATTTTTTCTGAACATAGATCTAGGATAGGGAGGAAAGTATTAAATAAGAGAGCTAGAATGTTTCGAAATACATCCCTACTACAATTGTAACAAAGAATATGATCTATTCAATATCTCTTGACTTGGATAAAATACATTGAACAGTTGTTACAACTAAGTAATGTAAGAAGAGTTTCACAAAAACTAGATTGACAGGGTGTTATGTAGTCTTTGCAATTTGTGTTAATACATGTGGAAACATATCTGTAATATTCTATTTTGAAAAGACACGTATGTCAGCATTGAAAATAGCAA
>RDPX01000074.1:1716941-1731153 GCA_003991215.1 Morbakka virulenta
ATCCAATCACGTTACCTATACACTCTACCACAAGTCAACTATACGAACGAACAAATAGTCTTCTATGCCAACACATAGACGTGCTTCCACACTTACACTCTACTTAGAGACTAACAAGCTTACATCCCAACCCATTACCTTTACACTCTGCCACACGTACAAGCTACTTAGGACTAACAAGCTTACATACTAACACATTGACATGCTGCCACACTTACAAGCTACTTAAGGACTAACAAGCTTACATACTAACACATTACATTGACATTCTGCCACACTTACAAGCTACTTAGGGACTAACAAGCTTACATACTAACACATTACATTGACATTCTGCCACACTTACAAGCTACTTAGGGACTAACAAGCATACATACTAACACATTGACATGCTGCCACACTTACAAGCTACTTAGGGACTAACAAGCTTATAAACTAACACATTGACATGTTGCCATATTTACTTTATATATGTACCATATATGTAATTTGCATAGTTTAATTAAAAATACAACCTCTAAGCTCCTCTTGCTAAACTACATACAATATCTAAATTTTCACAGTACATGGTACTTTCTACCATACACGGTGGGCAGAAAAAGCCAAGTGACCTGTTAAAACAATCAGGCAAAATTCAAAGTCATCGCATCATTTTATTACACAAACATACTAGACGCGGTCGTGCATACTTAACACAGTCGTTACTCTGATTCGTAGTCCTAATGACATAGCTAATGCTTCGAATTTGGCGGTAACGGCGTCGGACTTCAAAGGTTACGAGCGATAAACACTACCGAGCACACCAATACTGATTACTTACTTTTGTCATTTTACGGTCACATCTGACGTCACAAGTTGGTCTAGGTTTCTCCGTCAGTTAACACAACAAATGGAAAGAAACAAATTCAAAGAACAGAGATTCGCTTCATCAAAGTTTGGAAGCTAAGTGAATTTACTTGTTAAAGACCAGTATTGCATCAGCAATAACAATATTGTGTTGGAATCGCAATTACTATAAGCTATTATACCAACAAACTAATCCAAGAATATTCAATGTATCACATTTTAAAGAACTATGGAGAAATCAACGAAGAAAAATGAAAGAAAAACAAAGAATAATGAAAGAAAAAACAGAAACAGTTAATACACGAAATAAAGGCTAAACCTTGTGTCTCATGTGAAGAAAAAATAAGCAAAATATTACAGTAAAAACGAATGAGATAAATTACCAAACAAGCACTTTATTTGGAGGGAAAATTTTATAGGCGATTTTTAAAGGAAATTTTTATTGGATACTTTAGACATGATTTTTTTCATGCAAACAAAATATTGATAAAGAATTAATGAATAAGGCTTCAATTTGAGCACCAAAAAGTTTGGCAGTGAATTTTATCATATATCTCATCATTATGCGAATAAATTCTCGCACTCTGGTTCAGAATTGGAAATAAGTGCCTATTTTTTAAAGACGAGTGTCCCAATTAAAAAACTGTGAGTAAAGGGGCTAGAAGAGCAACAAAAGAGGTACAATTTTACACTTATATACATTTTCCATAACCAGAAAAAACCCCAACGTTTTGACCCCCTTTTCTTTGGTTTCAATGTTGTTTTAATTTCATCACGGATATCTCTCTATGGTCATATATTAATTTAACTCGTTCTATTTCTTCACCAAGAAATTTGATTTCTTCTCCTCAAGATTCGATATTTTTTCCTCAAGGTTTGAAAATTTATACAAGATCAAGCTTTGTTTTAATCTTTCTCTTTAATAAGTACTACCAAACAAAATCCTTAAATTATTGAAGTAATTACAGTAAAATTGAAATAAATTTATCCAAAGAAAAATATCTGACAGGATTGGCGATCAGACAATGACCTCATAGTTGAGTAAGTACATCATGTCAAATGTTCTTGGAATATCACATAGATAAACTTCTTACCAAGCAAGTAATGCAAAAGAGCACGAGTTAATCTAAAGCTTTATTTTCTTAAAACCATTGACAATAAACCTAAGGGTGTATGATATTTAGTCGTAGTACAGCAAGAGGACTGTTTTCTTATGCTTGGTATACATAAACATTGGTGTACGATCACGTCATTTATACATCATATGCTAGTTTGGAAAATGGAGGGCATACAAATATAAGCTTTTTCGAAAAGCCGACTGTAAGTAGTATCAATCGTCATAAGATCATCCTATGTCATAGTTCCGCTGATAACTCTGTTGTACTGTAACTTCCTTCAATACTTTTTAATATTGGGACAAAAAATGCCTTTGGGTGTTTCTCTGAATGAAAAAACATGATTATACAATAAATATGAGTCAACCTTTATTCCAGATTTCGTTCTCTATTAACCCTAACAATACACCTGACGCACACAATGGATATTACGATCACTTTTCAGCTCTGGCCACAGAACAACCTCCATGGTTTTATACTTATTCATACACCATCCAATATTCATTATAATACTGAACAAATTTGCATGCAATGAAAATTTGTAAATTTTGTATTGTTTCATCAAAGTATACGTCACACCGCTTAAAATGCTAAATCATAACCTTTTGAAAGGTTGCATTACTGTCAATCTTCCTATGGCTTGAGATCAGAAGGTCATCTATCATGATACATTGGAATATAAGTGAGTATAATTTACCTAAAGTGTAAATATCAAGCTAAGTTTAAAAGAAATGTTACAAGTTTTATTTGATCTTACAGTAAATAAGAAATGATGGCGAATTTTCTGCTCTGATGTCTCATTGAAACAGAAACAGTAAAAACGCACATAAGAAAAATGTTAAAGGCCATAATATCACAATATACTGACATTCTATGTACCTAAACAACAACCAGATACCACAGGAAGACATTTTTCTTTCTACTACCAGGTTAAAATGTTCAGGATTTCTTATATTCTTTAGACTGTCTTTTCAGCGATATAGTACGAAAAAAAAACACCCAATACCACAGGATACATAGATAAGCATTGTGTTCATCATTCACAATGACGTGTTTTATTGAATGAGAAAATAGATGTTCAAGGAAGTGCTCAAAGAATGGTGACGTGAGAAAATAAATCTTCCACATTGAAAATTAATGAAATTGCAAATCTAATTTTACGTTCACCTATATTTTTTTAAGTCTGCTCATCGAAACTGGACCTGGCTTTCGTAGTTGATGCATCAGCTGGAGCAGAGCCAGGTGGAAAAGAAAAAATGGCAGAGATTTTGGAATTTGGACGTCGGGTAGCTTCAGCCTTCCGAATAGCACCAGAGGAATCACATTTAGGGCTAGTTACGTATTCAACGGATGCACAAATTATGCTTAATTTTAAAAGATATAGTGACCTTGACACTTTAACTGAGGCTAGGGACTCTGTTCGAGTAAAGCCAAATTCAGCAACCTTTACTGGCCAAGCTCTAAACTTAGCAAAAGAGGGACTTTTCATTCCATTTCGTCGACCAGACGCATTGGATGTAGTGGTCTTGGTAACCGATGGCTCATCTAATGATGACGTTGTTGAACCAGCAAGAGCATTGCGTGATATGGGTGTTAAATTAATTGCTTGTGGCCTTGGTGAGCAAATAAACAGGAAACAACTTTCAGAGATAGCGTCTGATCCTGACGAGGATCACATGTTTACCTCAGATTTTGATAACATGGGCCCAATGATAAGAAGAGTACAGAAAGCAGCCTGTGTAGGTAAGAACCGCTACATTCAATGTAAACCATTCCAGTGTTATAATTGAGCCAAACTGTTTGTTGTGTTACTCTTTGCTAGCTGCAATTATACAGTACGTAAATCGTATTTATGGAGCAAACAGTAGATTATACTCAGACACAAAGGCTCATTTGCCTTCAAAGATCTAAGTAAAACACTTGGTTTAGGATCTAGAAGAGTGATAAGGTGCAGCGTCATTATTTAAGTAAATCCAGTCTTTTCCCTCACGTGGTATCGTGGAGTACAATCTGAACAACAATATGTTGTTGAGAAAAGCTGCAATTGCTATACAGTGCTGAAAACACACTTTTCTTTGACTGCCCTTGTTCATGTTATGGAAAGTTTGCTGTTTTTTCCATTCTTTTTCTCGCAACATTGTAAGTCGTTTACTTCTTCTTTAAATTGATTATCCTGGTTCATATTTTAGTAATTCTCTGGACATCAAAATATCCTTACTAAATTGTTCTTCCATACCCTTTTTACACCGTTTTTCCCTTTCACCTATTAAGTTAATAGCCCAATCCATTTAGTGCTAAGACTTATCTCTATCTTGGTAACTTTGATTTTCAAAAGTTATGGTCAAAAAAATCTTCTTTTTTTCCCTATTGTCAACTTGACCTATCACCATTACCCTTTTCATGATTTTCTGTGAAGATTGTGTTCTCTTCAGGCTTCGTTCATATTAAAATATATCTCCAATCAGTCGTGTAAATTTCTTTCTCTCCATCACTGTTTTCCTAATTAATTGGTACCCATTAGTCATTCCATCTACTCACTTCTTGTGTCTCCTTACTATTCAATGCTTTTAAGTTTACGATTTTTTTCCAATTTTTTCTCCATTTTCAGCAGTTCTAAGATGGCGTGCATAGTTTCTAGTCCCAGACCACCTGACCCTATTCTCTTTATCATCCTTTTCATTTCCTTTCTAGAGAAAAGGGATTTTTTTTCTGCAGGATCTGACCCGTCTTTACCAAAATAAACCACAACAAAGCTTACTAACTGGTGTTGCTGTGCTAACACATAAGCTGTGATAACATTCAAAACGACACTATTTCCTTTGCACCTACGTAAGGTGAAATCTAAATTCTGTATTTAATAAATACGTAACTGCTCCTATGCCTCTTCACCTTGATTCTGGCACTCAGCGGCTGGAATAGCTTTTATAAGCGATAATTAGCTTCACAGCTATAATTGATATTCTGAAATAAAATTTTATCATAATTTACTTCAAGAATGGCTGAAGGATGTTTAAAAAAGGAGAAACAAGATTCAAATTTTTTAGCTTGCTCCTGATTTGACTTTCAACTTGTTTTTTATATCGCTATTTTTCTCTCATATATTTAAATAATAGGTTTTAGTTCACTACTTTCTCTATTCCTTCTCTTATTGTATCAGAATGAACCATAAGATTGGCAAGGCCCCATTCACTTGCAGGTGTTGTCAATAAAGACTGTCATCCTCTAAACTTTATACTTGGGTTTGAAAAATACTTCTTCACTAGCTGAGATAGACCCACTGTAGTCCAGAACCTGCAAGCTTTCTGTACAAGAGGTTTAATAATTCTTTGCAAGTTCAACTCTGCAACGACCCTGAACCTCTTATCAAAAGTGTTTTTTATTAAAAGAAGCCTGGTCTTCCTAGTGGTAATTTCAGTTCAAAAGATCATAATGGTATTTCTACATTTCAAATGTCTATCATTAAAAAAAAAGTCAGCTTGAATAATATTTTGCGTTCCTTTCAACCTTCTTTAAATCTCTTTAAATTTCATTTATACTATTTATAGCCTTTTTCGTTTCATTTCATTCACTTCAATTCTGGCATTATTTCATTGCTTACAAGAAAATGTCGACTTAACAATTTGTAGTACTACATGTAATAACGAGATAGAAAAGGCACCCAAATAAGATAATTATCTGTTAAGAAATTGTCCTTACAATTAGAAAAAAAGGTGTTACACCCTAGCAAAAGACTTCAAAAGCCCTATCCTAATAGGGTTTGAAAAAATAATTAAAAATAAAGAGAAAATCCGTCAATTGAAAATTACAATATTCCATTTTTAAGAATTACTAATATATAGAACACCAAGTTTACTTAATATATATATTTATTATAAGTATAAGACATACAAAAGTATATATCAGACAATGTTCGGATTTAGCCTCGCCGTTCTTAAAGTACTCATAAAAAATCTCAGTGGTAGCATTGCCCCCAAATTCCTTTTCAGTGAATATCAGATAAAATACGCGATATTTTTCTTTATATTACTAATAGAAAATTACCTGTTATTTTTATAATCATCATCCGTCGATAAATGACTTTGAAAGTCTCTTTGTTACTTACCTGTTGTAATTTTTATATTAGCGAGATATTTGCTCCCATGTTAATAGCTGTGTGGAAAAAACAGATAATAATGTTATGCAGTCTGAAGTCCCTTTGAGTATCCCTACACCTGAAGCATTTCCTGTGCGATAGGCTAAGCAAGAAAATCGAATGTACCAACATAAAATAATAGGGAGAGATTGTTGAAAGCCATGTTGAATAACAATAAGTTAACAAGCCACACCCTAACTTATGATGATATATATATCCAGGCGCAAGCATATTATTTTTCTTCAGAATTTTGAAAATGTTTTAGTTTATATTCTATTTTATATATTCATGTTTTTTGTTCATTTTGCAAGGTGGAGTATTACGAGATCCTATAGCACCATGTCGATGTGATGATCATAGTCAATCTGTTGAAAATATGACGTTGACACTGAAACAGCAGCTTTTTATGCTATACTACGACCTGATTTGTTGGAACACAAACGACTAGCATTTATGGAATCAAGGGATAAAATCCCTACCGTTAAATACACTGATAAAATGAAAGTACTTGCATATGAAATGTTTCATCATCATCATCATCACCGAAACAAAGGAAGAAGCTTGCCTATTTCAAACCCTCATCCTTCAGAAGATCAGGATGCTTCACCTCTAGCTGAACTTGGAGCCATGCAGGAAAAGGGGTCTATGGAGAAAAATACCAATCAAGCAAATAAAAACACCGTAGATGATGCACAAAAAGAAAAGTCGCAGCAACAAGGAGCACAAGGTGCCCAAGGAGCCCAAGGAGCTCAGGTGCAGCAACAGCAAAACAATGAGCAACAGCAAGTAAACAAAAACACTGCAGAAAATGTGAATCAACCACAAAATGTGGGACAGGTTGCTCAAATGCAAGAACCACCACGCATTCAACAACATAAGCCACCAAATATTCAAAACCACTTTCCATCAAATAAAATTGTACCACTTCAGTTTCCACACAAACCCAACGTGGAAAAGGCAAATAATAATGTCATGCAGCCTGAAGTCCCTGTGAGTATCCCTGCACCTGAGGCATCTCCTGTACACCACGCTAAGCAAGAAAATCAAATGCGATTAAATTATCAAGCAAGTACCAACGTAGAACGACAAGGACAGGTTCTTCAGAACCACGTTGAAGGACAACAAGTTAACAAACCACACCTTGGCTTTGCACACCAAGATATTCATCCATTGGATTATCCTATCGTCCCCAATAGTATTCCAAATAGCGACCTTTTATATCATATCCCTTCATTAAGTGCTCCTGTACTAGAACCTTCCAAGCCTACTTTAGTAGGACCAATAACTGTGCACACTGCACATGTCTCTCCTGTGTTACCTTTGAGTCCTCTCCACACAAAAACGTATACCCAAAAGTCAAATAGAGCTCATTTACATGCTGAAGAAACTTTGACAACAAATGGATTGGAAAAAGATGATGCTGCTTTGCCAGACGACATTAAAGGTTTTCGTAGTAGTAAAATGAATAACCGTCTAGGACGTTTTGCTCCAGACCAGGCAATGATACAAGCTAATTTCTTGCAAGATGGTACTAATTCTCGACTAGGTAACGCCAAATATCAAGGGGATATTCAAGCTGGAAGTAGCAAGATGTATGACAAAAATATAGCCTTCTCTGATAACAATTCCAATGCCGATAATGGAAAGAGAGAAGAAGAAGGAGAAAAACAAAATACAGATAAAGCTCTTTCAAATATGGCAGAAGATGCAGCACGACTTATAAAGCTGAAATCAAGTAAATTCGATTATTCAAAAGAGAATGGGGAGAAAAACAAAGAAATCCAGCAAGAAGAAAACCAAACGAAAGAAAAATTAAAACAAGGCGACGGAAAAAATGCAAAATCTATCGAAGAACTTCACAACCAACCACAAAGTAAAGAAAATGAAAAAGAAACGAAACCAAATACAATAAACAAAGTAAACAGCCAAGGTGATGAAGGAGAGATTAAAGAGAGCAAAAATCAGGAAAATAGGTTCAGCTCCAACCAAAACAATGACGAAAACAATGAAAATGAAACAACAGGATCAGATGCCAGCAACCAATCCTCTGAGGACAACGCTAAATCTGCAGCAAATCAACAAGGCGAGGATGGAGCTGTTCCTGAAGATACCAAGACCAAAGAAAGAAAAGAAGAACAAAAAGAAAGTGAAAAAGAGAAATTTATTAATAAGGAAAATAAAGAGATTAGTAATACTGTAGGAAAAGAAAAGGAAAACACACCCGAAATGGAAAAGGGTAAAATGATCCATCATAAAGACTACCATAGTGAAAAAGCAAAGGAGGGACAAAACTCAGCTGATCAAGAAGACGAAGTAAAACCAGAAGTTACAAAAGGTAAGAATTTATCTACAAATAAAATTAATACTCTTCAGAGCGATTCTGACAGTTCTGAATACATGGCCCTCCCTAATATGAATCCAGATGAAGTCAATGTTGCTAATTTTCAGGGAATTGAAGTGGATCAGAGTGACCCAACATTGGAAAATAATAATAAAGAAACTATGGGAGGACCAGTTATGGCTAACACACAACAGCAACAAGGAGACGATTCTGCTGCGCAAGAAGACAAGACAAACAAGGGAGGCAAATTTGTAAGTGATTCACAGATAAAACCGGCGAATGAATATGTTCCAGGAACTAAAGTACAAGGTAAAACCAAAGCACAAACAAAAGAAAACAATGGCGGCCAAACTGAAAAAAATCAAAATGCTCAATCCAATGAAATAATCGTTGTCAATACAAAATCTACAAACAAACCAGAGAGTAACTTACCTGGTGAAAATGCATTGAACACTGATACACATGATTTAGCCGCTCCGTCACAAAATGATGCAATTAAAGATCCAACGTTAAATCCAAGCCCTGAAAATTTATTTAAGTCAGACTCTGAAGCTGCTGGGATGAACAATGTAGGTCAAATTAACGTAGAAACAGCTGTTCGACCAATATTGGATACAAATCAATCTCCTAGACCTGAAAAGGTCCATCACTTTGCAAATATGCATTTACATCCTGGCCATCATCTGGATTCTCACCCTGCTCATTTTAGGGCTAGTGATTACAAGGGACAATCAGCACACAATAAAAAACCGTCTTCTGGTTCAGAGAAACAAAAAGAAGACCAAGCAAATGGTGAGGCAAAGAAAGAGACAAAAGAAGAGGCCAGGCAAGAGGCAAAACAAGAAGCAAAACAAGAAGCAAAGCAAGAAACAAAAGAAGAGGCTAAACAAGAGGTAAAAGAAGAGGCCAAACAAGAGGCCAAACAAGAGGCAAAAGAAGAGGCAAAAGAAGAGGCAAAAGAAGAGGCAAAAGAAGAGGCAAAACAAGAGGCAAAACAAGAGGCAAAAGAAGGGGCAAGACAAGAAGCAAAAGAAGAGGTTAAACAAGAAGAAAAGATCGAGAAAGGAAATGAAAATGCACAACAAGCCAGTAAAAATGGACCTGAAGCAAAAGCTCCATCACAAGCATCACATTTAGATACCAGTGGTAAAGATTTCGATTCTAAAGACTCAAAAGAAACCAAACCAAGTATTACAAACGGTAAAACAGCAAATAACATTAAATCAGAAGGAGATCAAACATCACCAGCCATTCCTGAAAATAATCAAAATTCAGCTTCGTATTCAGAGAATACGCCTGATCAGAAACAAAAGAATATAGAACAGAATTCAAAAGAGAAGAATGATGAACAAGTAAAGGTTCCTCAAGATGACAAAGGTATGGTTAGCCAAGAAGGAAAAAAAGCTAAAGACGAGAACCAGAAGCTATTAAGAGGGGAAAAATCTAATATGAAAGAAAAAAATACAGAAGAGCAGGAGAAACAATCAGGCAACAACAAAGAAGGAACTGTAGTGGAAATCAGCAAAGAAAAAGAGGCAGCAAGGCCTAATGAAAAAGCTGCTTCTAACGATCAAGAATCTACGGAGGATGAAAAGCAACAGGGAGAGATAGTTGGAGAAGCAAGCGACAAAGAAACTAGCAGAGAAAAAGATGATAAACAAAAAGACTTAGCTTCAAATGGGAATGGAAAGAAAATACAGGAAGAAAAGGCCGGTATGGTGGAAAAGGTAAAAGACAATAACAACTTAAAAAATGAAGAAAACAATGACTCCGAAACTCAAAATGGAGAAAATCCACAAGGTGATAGCTCAGTAAGCGAAAATGCCTCGCAACAGCAAAATAACAAAAGTCCACAAAGCGAATCAGAACTAGCCAATACGTCATCTGGGGCAAATGAGGATGATCGTATGGAGGCTGAAAATGATACAAAATTCTCATCAGGAAAGAAAGAGAGCCAATCAGACAAACAAGCAGCCGCTGCTGAAACAAACGATAACAATTCAAGCTTTGATGATGAAGTTTCCAAAGAAGAAAATCAATCTACATCCCCTGGGAAAACCAATAAAAATGCTGATGAACAAAATCAGGGTAGTCCTGAAAAGGACGAGAAAAATACAGAACAGAAAGAAGATGAAGGAAATAAGGTTGTAGAGTCTAAAAATGAGAAAAATGAAGGTAGAAAAGAAGCCCAAGATGAAAAGAATGATTCCGAAAAAATTTCGTTTGAGACATCACAAGACATTATAAAGTATCCTCAGAAATCTTTACAAAGTGGGGAAACCCTTCCATATAACCCATTGCCTCATAAACAGAAAAAACCAACAATAAGCCCCAGTGTTGAGAAGATTAATGCTCCACTGGAAGAGTCGTATGACAACGAACCACAAAGAGAGCTACCAGGAGAAAATAATGAGCAGATGCTACAAAATCAATCAGACAAGGACAATGATATTTCTGACAACGACATCGCAGATAATTATTATAACGCTGGAAGAACTGATTCTGAAGTTCTGAAATTCAAAATGACACAAAATTCCAAGTTACATGATGACAACAATCAACATGAATCATTCCCTAATTTGCCTGTTCAAAAAGATTCAAGTGGTGTTACGGAACCACCACAAATTTTAGATTCTCCTCACCCCGCTTTGAAGATACCATATACACCAGTAGAAAACCAGGGACCAAAAGGACCGTCTGCTTGGCATAAAATGAAGAGACCTGAAAGACAAAAAGAAGAGAATATGGCTATTAATCAGCAAGGTTCTAACAGTCCAAAGCCTGTTGCGGAGACAAAACCTGTTGCGGAGACAAAACCAGTTGCGGAGGCAAAGCCAGTTGCGGAGGCAAAACCAGTTGCGGAGGAAACGCCAGTTGCGGAGGCAACGCCAGTTGCGGAGACAAAGCCACCTCCACCTGTAGTTTCTAGTCCTCCTGCACTTCCAGTTCTATTTCAACTTCAAGCCCAACCCCCGGCTCCACCACAACAAATTTCTGCCAATAAGTTAGTAACCTACCCTACTTTCCCGTCTATTATGAACACTGATCCAATCCAACCTAATACTCTTAGCACACAGCAAGCTTATGCCGACTTAGGTCAATCTAACACAAATAATCCTCCAACTAAAATCGAAGCATCTGCGTCTGCACCAAGACCCCCTAATAATGATGCAGAGGCACAGGGGTCGAATAATAGGCCGGCAGAACAGGGCCAAGCCGCCCAACAACCACAAAAAATTGACCCAGAGGATCAACGTTTAATGGATGAGGCTGATCGCGAAGGTACGTTCTATTTTTTCTATATTAATATTTTCTATATAATGGTCAGTTGGCATATGGTCAACGTACCAGGAGAGAGGGTTTTTTTATGAACTCTGAAGAAACCCTTGAACTTTTGCCACTGTCCTAAGTGTAATTTTACTGAAAATCGTGCGTCAGAAAATTTGTATAAATGTCTTAAATATATAGTTAGGAGGTCTATATCATTGTTTAAAAATACAAGAAAATCCGCTCCGCAGAAATGGCTTCAAGCCTTGCTAAGGTTAAACCGCAGAAAATTCAATAAAAAACCTTGCAAAATCCTCCAAAAAAAATGTTGTGGAGTCTTTTCTTAGCATTTTAGAAAAAAGCTTACAATTGAAAAAAATGATAAATATCCAATTTCTCCAGTATCCATAAAGTCAAGAATTTTCAATCTTTATTTATGAGATTGAAAAAGAGATTTTTGGAGAAAGAGTGATCCTTTTTTATTTAGACACTGATCATGAAAGAGGAAGAGAACTCTAAATACAGTCAATCATTTGGCTTGGGTAATTTTTACAGACGTATGGACAAAGGAAATTCTTCATGTCTTTCCTTATTGCAAATTCTAATTGAGCTGGAAACACATAGTGTTACAAATTCTATTTTCTCCTTTTAAATAAATCAAAGTGTTATACTGTAAGTAAAATTTAGTTGCTGAGTTTCATATTCAATTGTCATCATCTATGCATTTATGTATATGTTTGAAAATCCTACTAAATGTAGTTTAGTAGTTTAGTCTATATTATTGTTTTCTATACCTCTATTGCAAGATAATATATCATACCATACTAAAATAGACTACACTGTATTATAAGATAATACAGGATACAATATTTAAGGAAGATTAGAAAACCATACATCTACTTTATCTATTACATCACATTAACTTGTAGTGTGCAATTTATTCCTTATTAATTGTCACACTGAATTTCAAAGCTTCACAATTTTATGGAAAGCAAAAAAATGATACTTAATCAACCTGGACTATACAATATTTTACTTTTATATACTACATAATTCTATGAAATCTATACTGAATTATGTTACCAAATTAAGGGCAGCCAATGCTATTTTGAATTTATTCTGTTAGCGAAAATTCAAGCGTCAATACAGTGCTCACATCAGACTCAGCAACACTGTTCATTCCACTCGGGTTATAATTCCAATAGCAACTTAGGTGACCATCAATGTACAAAATCTATCAAAAAAAACTATTGTGCAATACTGGCAAAAAAGCCACAGACGAACTCCATTGAATAATGGGATCGTGGAAAACGTTGAGTGAAAATTGCCATTTGCCAATGTTGGTATGAACCTTAAAGAGAGCCTCACATAAAGCAAAGGAAAGGAAGTTCAATTTCTCCATTTAGAGTTCAAATTTAAAGGATTCTTGGCTTTCTTATACTATCTCTTATACCACAAATGTACAAAACAATGGAGTTCAGGAAATAATTGTCCTGACATAACAGTGACTTAGCCTATGTTGTCTTGTTCCTATTAATTTAGTAGTGGAAATTCATAAATTTTCCACTTGATTGACAATTTTGACTGGACAAAACATCAACATATGGGTGTCTTAAATTTTGAATTTTGAATTTGGCCTCAGCAATGGACTTTTTGGCCTAAACAGTGGCAGTATTTTAGTTCCAAACTCCAGGTGTCCTATTCATAGTTTAAAGAAGGCTCCACCTTAAACTTGCATTGTTAGTCTGCAAGTTGCTGTGGTCTGTGTAGAATGATTGAATTCACTTGAAGCAATAATGCATTGAGGAAAAATTCTACACTGGCATAGAAAACAAAAAGTTGACATTGCTGGACGATTAATGAACGTTCCAGGTTTTTCATAACCTGTTTGATATCTCCAGTTAATGCCTCGCCCGAGCCCAAAAATAAAAAACACATTAAGCAAAATAATAATAATAATAATAACAATAATAGTAATAATAACAATAATTTGAATTTTTGAAGTGGTCTGAAGTGGTCTCAGTGATCTGAAAATCATTTTGTTTGCCACTATCTGCATAAAACCTTACGTAATCAAACAAATAATTAGCAAATATTAAAATGATTCATTGACCTTATTCTTAAATCTTATATATTGATAAACCTTGCTAAAACAGCTATATAATCTCTATAAGCAAGCAAATTCCATGATCGATGCAAAAAATTTGATTAAAATATTTTATGTATTTACAAAAAAAACCAACTAAAACTACATGAGAGTAAATAGATAAATAAATAAATAGATAGATAGATAGATAGATAGATAGATAGATAGATAGATATGGATGGATGGATGGATGGATAGATAGACAAAACAATGGATAGATAGATAGATAGATAGATAGATAGATAGATAGATCGATCGATAGATAGATAGATAGATAGATAGATAGATAGATAGACAGATAGATAGATAGATAGATAGATAGATCGATAGATAGAGAGATAGATAGATAGATAGATAGTTAGATA
>RDPX01000074.1:1731233-1766233 GCA_003991215.1 Morbakka virulenta
AATTTTGATAGACATAAGAAAGGATGCAATCCAGACTAGATATTTAGTAGTGATGAAGCTGGTATGTACACCAAAATATTACCTGGCCACACTCCAAAAGCCATTCATACAGATGGATATATACGTTTTTGAGTGTGTTTAAACTCTGCTATTTGTCTTATCTATGCCCTTCTTTTAGCTTTTAACTTTCATCTGACTTGTTATGAGCAATTTTCTTTTTCAAGAAATATAAGTATGTGTAATATAGAACCGGCAATTCTAACATGCGAGCTTTTCCTGGATTTTTAAATGTAACAGGAAACTGACCTTGCTTCGTAACTGGAGATTCACCATTAGTAATTTTAAACTTTGGGGATTTTTTTCTTATAAATTTATAGACTAGTTCAAATCGGACCTCCTTTTAAAAGATATTCATCTTTATTATTTTTTTTAACTAAGAAGCAAATTTTATAGTACTATCTAAAACTGGCGTAAGATCTACTCCAAAAATGATCAATAATAGAAAGTGTACACAAAGTTCTGATCAATATCCTACTTAACTTAAAACGGCCATTTTCTTGTGGAAGAAAAGCTGTGATATTTGCTTAAATTTTCAATACATTGAGGTTTAAAATATGTGGCTACATATCTAGACGTTCAAGTTCAAATCTTTGAAGACAGCCACCAATCTTCAAAAAGCATACCACAAATCACATTGCTTACCATCTTTCAGATAACATGAATGTTGCTTGGGTAAACGACGAAGCCAAACAAAAAATATTCCTAAATATAACCATAACACTTCATGGTATGTAAAGACGCAAGAACATCATTTGATAACAGCTCTTGAAAATTCTGCTGCCACATTCTCTTAACATACGAGCCATGTGACGTGGCAACAACATTTTTTTGGATTGCCTGTAGCTGTCGACAACATCATAAATCGAGTCGTAATTCAGTCGTAATTTCCTACATTTTGCGTGCTAAAAACCTAACTGTAGCTTTTATTCATTAAAGAAGCCAATTTTTGGCCCAATTCTTTCAGCATTTACAGACCAGTTAACTCAAATCTGCCTACTGTAACATCCTCATTAAGACCAACCATTTTGGTTGAAACGTCATCTTCTCTCACTTGTTTTGAAAAAATCACGAGATACCCAGTGAAATAGTTCTTACCTTAATTTTTCTTTACGGTAATTTAAGAGTTGACTGATATTGTTTATATTATCCACTACTACAACACCCTGTCTATTATGCTATATCTACTCAATTAATGTTCTTGTCCCATATTTCCAGTACATTAACCAAATCTTTATACCATAAGTAAAATACGTAAAGTACACTGATAGAACTTGAAGTGACAAATTCTGAAACATATTTACAATACAAACCTGATTTCCTTTTTATTCTAGAAACCATAAGGTATAGCTTTGTTATTCCAATGATAGAGATTATCAAAACCATTGCTGCCACGCATAAGGCTCCAGTAAAAATACCGGATAGAACAGGACCTGAAAGTTAGATGTAAACATCGAATTGGAAATTCTTAAAATGAAGATAGTATTTTTTATAACGTTTTCGCATATTTTTAAAACGAAAATATGATGTACTTGATGTACAGAACATATTTGGTTAAAATAATACTAATGGTGTAAAAGCCAGAGCGAAATAAATTGTACTTTAATGGTCCTACCTATATACAAACTCGAATTCTCTGGTAATTTCAATGCTGCTTGTTAATTAAAAAACAGTTGTCAGAGAGAAGAAAGGACAGTGGCGAAGAATAATAGATGTAGGCAATACAAAGATCCATAAATAAATATCTATCTATCTTGGTCGATTTTCACATCGCCCAAAATAGATAGATAGATAGATAGATAGATAGACAGATAGATAGATAGATAGATAGATAGATAGATAGATAGATAGATAGATGGATCGATAGATAGATAGATAGATAGATAGATAGATAAATAGATAGATAGATAGATAGATAGATAGATAGATAGATAGATAGATAGATAGATGAATACATAAATACATACATACATATATATACATACATACATATATATGTACATACAAACATATATACATACATGCATAGATACATGCTATAACTTGTGCCTGTGAGAAAAATTAACGATCCGTTTTGAGAACTATTGTTCAAATTTTTACTTTGATCTTCACATTTAATTATTGTTTCAAAAAATCAAAGTATACAAAAGTAATATGATGTATCATATTACTTTGCCATGTTGATGAAACATGTCGTACAGAATTCAGAAACATTGATAATGATGATAATGATGAGGAGGAGGAGGCGGGTAATAGTAATAAAAATAATAATAATAATAATATTAATAACAACAGTAGTAATAGTGGGGAAGCATCATATCTAGGTGCTGTGAGCGCGGATCTCAGGTTCTGAAAGGCTGAGTACCTAGTTCCCACTTGTTACTTAGTCCTGAGGCCTTGAGTGAAGCATCGCTACGGAGGACGTTTTAAGCAGAATAGCTCACCTAAACTGGAAAACCTGAACAGGCCCCACCTGCGAGGCCATGTGTTGTATTTTTATTAACAACAATTTATCACACATGTGATGCATGCATCAAATTACCCTTATTGGGCTGGGAGTCGGATGGGTTTGTTGGGGTTTCTACCCCTGAGTCCTTTATGGACTCGTATTGCTCCGGCACCCAATAATAATAATAATAATAATAATAATAATATTACTATGTTTTTGTCACAAAAATATATTCGTTAAATGCCAGGGGTTTTGAAATTAGGATATATGTATTTAGTTTCAAATATTAAATATAGTTTAATTCTAAGTCTAAGTAGCTAAAAGTTGATATTCCAAGTTAAGCTGTGTTCACTTCGTTAAAAAAACTTTTTTTTTCTCTTTCTTTTGACTGGACCAAGATGCCAGGGGAAAAAACACAAGTAAAGAGGGATTTCATCCAAACAGAAAACAATTAGAGACGTCCAAGGCATTCCTCCACTTTTTCCTTAGCTTGTCGCATACTATGGTGGACTGATTAATTCTCTCTTTCTTTTAGCACATTAATATATACACTCTTTAATTGTGTTTCTTACCGTGGCTTTTTGGTCCTGTCTAGTAGCAACGAAAATTCAGTCGATCAAAATGAACCTAATTATAGTTGCAATATTCAGGTTCTGTACTATCATTCGTTTATTAAAGTAATAATTTACAACTGCTGTGCTATTCATATTTCTTTATCTCCATCTATTTCTTTATCTAACTTTATCTAGGCTTTATCTGCCCCTTCTCAGGTAAACTATCATTAAGTACCGATTGATATCGGGCTCGTTAATGACGTGGCAGGTTATAGGATAGCGGGAATAAGATTAAAATTCAAAGCGATGAAATTACATTAAACCAACAATGTTGACAATAGAACTGAACTCTTGGCTATATTTTTTAATTAAGCGCTAGAATTAAAATTGCCTAGGTACTTCAATAGGCTGGTTTTAGCACTGCGTAAAAGGTGTGTAACCAAATTGGAAGTGGCGCTTAACTGAACATTCATTTTTCGTATAATTAGGTAGTTAAGGTGTAAATCCCTGGTGTAAATTGACAGTTGGCTGTAAAAAATGTTCCAAATTCAATTCTCATTGACTTTCCCTGTCATTATCAAGGTCGTGACATGGAAGGTAATTTTCAACAGAACGATGCAGATATGCAGCAGAGTTTAAGTGAAATGGAGCGTGATTTACAGCAAGCTGACAATGAACAAAACACACAGCCTACAACATCAAGTGGAACAAGACATTATATAGCCAAAAACCCTGAACAAAAAATCAATGCGGGTAAAAAGCGTGGCGGTACAGCTTTCCTGAAAAAGCAACTTACGCTACACACAATAAAATATCATGCAAAGCGTCCAACAGGTATGCATACACTTTTCTTTATGTTTTCGTCTCTAGGGCGGCTTTGTCGTTGATTTTACCATTTATTGTTTCATACCAGCTTAAAATGTGATGTTCCTCTTGGCATCTACACCTCACATATCCACCAAATGCGATTGACATTGTGATTTTGATGCTCTTTTTAGCAAATTTTTAATTTTGTCACAACCTTTGATCCTTGTTTAGACATTTTCCCGCTCACCCATAGGCAAACTACACCTATCAATCTGTATTTTTGGTAGTGTATGTACACTTTCGTTTAATTAAATATTCTCGTGCTCCTTTGTTATACCTCCCTCGCTGGATCAGTTTCGATAGTTATAGACAAAATAGTCATATTTTTGTTAAGATCTTCTATTTGCCTCTTTCTTTAAGATCACCAAAATGATACTAAAGGAGAGAATTTTTGACTAATCAAGAAAAATGTTAATTTATTGTAATACTTAATCGAATCATTGATCGAATACTGTTCACTGAATAATACGTGACTTGTATTCGATTATGATACGTATTCGCTGGGAAGAGTCAAGTGTAGCTGTAATACTTTACCACTGAAATAGGTTACAGAGAATAGTAGAAGGTAAATACCTCTTTATATCTAGCTACAACAGGTTACTGTTAAGTTAATACAGGGTATGGTTAGCTCAAACAATGAACAATAGTTCTCAATATCTTAGCATTTATTTGCAACCCATACACTGCATTGGCGTTCCTTTCTATGAAATTTAGTTTAGCTGTCAATCCAAGAAAGGGTGTTGACGTATTTGGTCTAAAATGATTTGAGAAACTCCTTAAGAAACTCTCAGAAAATATTACGCAGACCTTACTTCATTCTTATCACGACAAATATTAAACAAGTCGTTTCTGAATCAGACAATGCAGATGTAAACAACAACAAGCGATTTAGGTAACACAGGCAATGATTGTGTTGTTTATTCTAGGAGGGGTTAGTTAATCTACTTATATCCACCACACTACTTTAAATAAAAATAGTCTTAAGCAGAAAAAGGCCTTTCCAGGGTTAAAGGGATACCTAGGTAGGAACAAGGAGGGAGAAAAGACCCAAGTTTTTTCTTCTGGCTATTACTTTGGTGTAGTTTGACAGCGTCTCCGTAAAGTAAGAGTAGCTGTATTAACTAAATCAAGCCTAAACCGACTCTGTATGTGTGTGCGCGCGCACGCGCGTGAGTGTGTGTGTGTGTGTCAGTGTGTAATAAAGTCCCTATATGGGCAAGTAATGTCAATCTAATAATAATAAAGATTGTTATGTGTATCTCAGTATGAACCTTAGACTAACACTGTTATCTGACAAAGGTTTGTTGAGCTCTTTATTGTTTTTAGAGCTGTGATTTTCTCAAAATTAGGATAAGCAGAACCATTTAGAACATTAAACCACAAGGGGGAAATTTAATAACACCAATGTCTTAATTGGGGTAGTTATGGTTTATATATATATATATATTATATATATATATAATATATATATATATATAGTCATGTATAATAAAATCAAATGCTTGCAATAATACCATTTATATATATATATATATATATATATATATATATTTATTTATTGATTGATTGATATTTAGACGGGACGTGAACTGAAAATGACTTTTTAATGTAAGCGGCTCATATTCTTTAAATTACAGCTTCTTCCTCGGCACCCACTGGTATGGTTTAAGACGTCGTGTTAAAAATAGATTTTTAGTAACATTTTAATTATATTACTGGGAAGAGAAACGTTTTTTCACTCCTTAACATTTCAGATGAATGTGATCTGAATTGTCAAAAGTCTGAGTTTTATTTATAAAAAATATGAAAGAACGTACATATAAATGTTACCTTGTAGGTGGATTTGCTGGACTATTACCAAGTAAACCCACCTACGAACAAATGGGACTGCCCTTTCGAGGGACTTCATTAGAACAGTGAATATTTTTTAGCACAAAACATAAAGCCACGTCCTCTCCAGCACGAGAATTTATATTATCACTTGGTTCCTCATAAGTTTCAATTAGCCTTCACTGGTCAATTTCAGCGAACGGAGACTGTCAGTGAAGAGTGGTTGTAATTTTCCACTTACAAAATGAAAATACAACTTCTCGTACCTCCTTTTGTATGAATTCAAAGAACATTAGGAGGTTTCAATTCCAAGTTCCAAAAATCCATATCTTATCCATTTTCATTAATATATAACATACATATTCATTAATGGTGAATAGGGTAAGTACCAAGTTTTACCAAACACAATATATTAGTGGAAATCAGAAAAATTGAAACTTTTGAATACTGCAGTTTTGTATAGTTTAGGAATTCAAATGGCTTGTAGACATCAATTTTGGCATGGAAATCACAGAGATCATACTTGTGGTAGACAGAAAAGAAAACGTTTTTTTATAATCTCTCTTCTAACAATATGAAATGCAAAATCGGTTATTTGAAACTTGAAATTCAAAGAAAGCAAAGCAATTTTTGCTTATGTCAGTAAAGTTCAAGAAATATACTTCTCATTTCTTTTAATAAGTGCCATCTGTAATGGAAACTCTGTGTTCTGTAGATACCAAGAGCCAAGTCGAAGTAAGATTAACAGTAAGAAAAATACAGTGATGAAATGTGAAAATCGCGTGTGAATATCACGTCTGGGTTGTTTCGGTTTCCAAAATAGAGGCGATTATAACCCAATATAAATAGCCTCTGATAGCCAGAATGTAACCTGTTGCACCTTGAAATTGTCGCTGCATTAACGGTTCAGCGACAGATAATGTGCTTCAATGTCATCACAATTCACACTGCCTCCTTGCCTTAACATCAATATCGTTTTTTGTCACTAAAAAAGACCAAAAAAAAGAAGACAAAATATAGCTGCTATTTCATTTTGTCTTTTTTAACCAAATTTAAGGAGGTAATGTCAACCTTTCAAGCAGGAAACAGTGAAAACAACACTAATTTCATACTTGAAGGTAAGGCGTCCTTTGTTGTATCTTTGATACCTGGCCCATCTTAACTGAATGAAAGGAAATCAGTGCAAAATACACGATTTGAAGACACAATCAAGCGATTTTCACAGGCTCCTCGTTTAGAAAACTTTCTCATCTTAATCCGGCTCTCACAAGATGTTAACTCTGTAGGCAACAATTTCAAACGCATTGAATATCAAACAGCATACGTAGCGTCATTGTTAAGTAATTATGATGCAAAAAGAAGTCTGTATGTATCACAAATAATAATATTAAACAAGAGATCATTATGTTTGCAACAGGATACAAATATAGATATTGGTCAGTAAAATAATTAAATTTTGTCTATGTAAATCAATGATCAATATAATGATCTAAAGAATATGATAAACTGCTGTAATTTTCACATATCCGAAGGCTACTAAGACAAAATAAAACAACTTAAAAGAAGAAAGCTATGGAATGTCAAGTAAAGGAATTCACAAAATGCGGATAAGCAAGTTTACCATTAAGAAGGTGATATTTTCTTGATCGCGGATCTCGGGAAATCAGATGATAGCAGGTCAACATTAAACTAAAACTGACTCTTATTTATGATAACGTTGTGCTTGAGATGAAATCATACTTCTCAAAGATAAGCTCTGATACTTTAATGAAGAAACGTCGTGTTTCAGAGTCATACCACTCTTTCTAGCAAATATTTAAGGGGGGGAATAGCCGCTTTTTTTAATTAAAACTGAGCAGTCAATTCTCGTTTCTCTCTTCATTTCTTCATCTTTTAAGTAGCGTCAAGGGTTGTAGTAGTACTGAGTTAAAGGGCAGTTCAATTGCTTGCTGCAACAACTGGCAAAAACATGTTTCTGAAAAAGCAAATTATAAAGACAACAGAACCTACTGAGTGGATAAACCACCAAATCAGAGAGCAAAATATAACCTCGAAGGGAAAAGAGGACGATGAAGATTTTTTGTCAACATCAAGTTTATCACTACTGTCAGACAATGGTAGTCGGCCGCCACCGTCCTTGAACACTGATGAAAGATCGGCTGCCGAAGAATTATCTCATGCCTGATAGTACAGAAACCATAAACTCTACAAGACAAGGCAATCTATTTTTCATAACAATTACATTTCGCTAGTAGGTCTCATTCTTTAAAATACCAGAGGTGGAGGAATTTGCTTTCTCGGATTATGAGATTTTGGGTGTCATGATCAGACTCCGCTTTCCGTTCAGCAAGTTGCATGACCTCCGTTTCCCTTCATTTTCAGTTATATCAGAATTAATTGCAGTAAGCTTTATACCATATAGTGATGTAATATTCCAGTGAAGAGTACTGCAGATCAGACATACTGTACAAGAAAACTAAATTAGTTCTTTTGACCAGTCAACATATATTTTTTATCTTGCTTCTTGTTACAACCCTTTTTAGAAATCAGGCCACATTGTTCGTTGTCGTCATTTGTATTTTTGGGTTGACTTTAAAAGCAAGAGACCATAGCTTTTTTTTGCCTGAATTGATTGTATCTGAAACGCAAGGCATATTAAAAAAATCCTCCTTCTAGCTACTTCTATCCCTGGAGGTATCCGTTGAATACCACTTCGTTCATATACTTTTTTATGTTCCATTTGTCTACCTTTTTTTGAGTTTTCTTTTGTCTTCTATGAGATGCACTGTGTTCTTCACTTTCCCTTTTTGTCATGCACCAGGTAGATGTATTGACTTTTTTTATTGCAGTTGACTATCTTACCTTTTGGGTTGATGTCTACATAAGGTAATCACAACAACTAAATTACGTTAAGAGGTGCACATGATACTCATCTTGTGATATCTTCTCAATCACCCAGTAGAATTCCTAACTTTTTTCTCTTCTTTACTCTCCATCGCTTCCTTGTTCACTTTCAAGAAATTTATCTTTTGGTGTGGTTCCCTTTCGTATTAAATTAGTTTGTTTCATCGCTTATGTACCTACAACTACTCTTCTGTTGATAAATTCTCTACGTCTCTGTCCGTATTTGGAAATTGCTGTCATTTTTATTTATAAAAAGTCCGGGCGATATTGATGCAAGACTATTGTGATCCATCAATGATTATTGTGACTAAAGTATTCTATTCTATGATATTCTAATCTATTCGATTCGACGTTTTCTAACTGCCGATTCTACTTTGATGTTAAAACTGTGTCCCTGTAAGGTGGCCAATATGGCTTTTAATAGTCCTGATATGATACTCCTTGTCTGGATGTGTAATTTCACCTTGTATTCTGGCGTTCTTTTCTTTTTTTGAGTTAAATACTAGATTCCAACTACCGACTGTGACATAGTACATTTTTGTTTTATAGCATAATCTGATATTAGATCATTGCAGTTACATCAAGAGAATCTTATCTTCAAATATGTTAATGTAATTAATATATTTGATGTCTAGGACTCAAGAACATGGCCCTGTTTTTTCCAGTATAACAGACCTCGCTTATATTCATTGTAGATCTGACTGCACTCTTTAGATATGGCACAATATTGATAACTGGTGTAAAGTATCTCTACGGCGAACATAGGATAAAAGATAATACTATCAGGTGGAATATATATACTGTAAAGAAACAGTGGTGTAATGTCTCTTTCCAAATGGACACCAACAATTTAGACAACAGCATCGATATTTTAAGGCCAGAATCTGGACACCAATCGACACCACACACCAGCCAATAAAGGAGAAGAATAAAAACTGAACGACTTAAAGAAAGAGAGCCCCAAGGGAGATGATAAGCACGAATGAAATAAGATATGCCTGAGGGGGGAAGGGGGCAATCAACGGTAAAAAAGGGAAACGTGTGCAGAAAACACAGGTGAAAGTGACGTAGTGAAGGCTGAACGAAAGATAGCTAAAATAAATATGTCACATGACAAATGGAAGAAAGACTGATATAGGAGGAGGGAGGGAAATCACTGTAAACTAGGCGGGTGAAATTTATCTAAAGTCATAGTCCAGGTAAAGGTCCCCCTGGATGTACAATCGGATGTTTTTTGCGTTGTCGGTCTACGACGATGACCACTGGCACTATGGAGAGCCACAGTACAGTTCAGAAAATAACTGTAGTTTTGGTTAAAGTGATTAAGTTTTTTGGAAAACGGAGGTATCGTTTCAGCAAAATTTATTCCATTGTGTTTACGAAGTCGCTCCACAAATAAACGCTCCGCTTTGCCTGTTTATCCCATGGGTACAGAACATGACACAGGCTACGCCCATTGTGGAACAAAGGTAGTTGACATATTTAAGGGGTTGGGGAATATGGTTGTTGTGTAGTCTGAATCCAATAAATAGATGTTAGAAAAAAATGTCAATGACCAGTTGTTGAGAAAGTGAAATAATGTGGCTCATGGCACACAACATAGTATTTGGAAGTTGAACACCTGTATTGTTCATGACAACATGCCAGATGAGGATAGAAGCTTTAGATTTGCATTTGGAAGGGATTGTTTATAGTTGAAATGGAATTTTAGCGTCACACTGCTAATGAAAACGTGATCATGAGATGGTTTCAACAGACACAGAGAAACTTTTTGTATCCTGATACGCCTGACCAGTAGAAGATCTCAAGTTCGGAAACAAGTAAATTAATCATGTACCGTACTGTTTATGTTATCTCATCACACACACTTTTTTCAGCTAACTTAATTCCTTTACAATTTCTTAATCGTTCATACCATAGTTGAAGATGCTAGCCGAAGAGACAGAATCATAAAATATTTCTCTCAAGGTACTTCCAATATATTTCCTTTTTGTTTTCTCGTTATTTTTTTCCTAGTAGATTATAATTCGTACTTCTTAGCAATATGTAAGACTCTTTAAATTAAGATACGATCAATTGTTTTTAACCACGCTTTTACGTATCATTATTAATATTGTTATTATTATTTCATCATCATCATTATTATTACTATCTATGTTTAGATTTATGTATTTCTGTCTGTTTAATTTCTGTAAAATTATGAACATCTTTTCTGCATTTGACTGTTTTCGTTTTTTTTTTGCTGAATTATTTTTTGACCTATCTCTTTGTCTATTTCTTATTCATGATAGAAATATTGAAAATTTTTTATCTTATTAACTAATTTTGTTTGTTTGTTTTAAATAGGCAGTTAGATATTTAGTTATTAGTGTTTATTTGATATTTTTTAGAAAAAAAGCAATGCATCCTTTCAATATATAGATACAATGTCATTATATCATTCGAGAGGGGGCAGGAGAAATAATTTTTAGAGGGAGGGCAGGCTACTACATTTTCAGGAGTATGGTTAGTTCCCTTTATTTGATAATCTGGTGAGCCTGGCAGACAGATTTTGCTTATAGTTATAAGAAATTTCTGATACAAACCCTTCTTACCTGGGTATGTATCCATCCTTGAATTAAAGACACAAAACACGACGTTTCAACCTAGTAGATTTATGTCAACTTTAGCCTTGCCGATTAAAAAAATCGTTGTGAAACTTACAGCTTAAAATAATTTTATTTCATTATCGTGGTTAACTACCTATTGGGGTTATCAACTTACCACCAATATCAACAAAATCTGAACAAAAAATAAGAAAAATGATTAAGAAAGATAGAATATCATAGAGATGATAGCAAGAGTATATATTTTACACCTCTCGCGAGTACCATTAATTATGTGTTTAAATGGTAAGTCAGGCTATTTCGACCCCTAAATTTAAAACTTGTCTCATATTAGGATTAGAAAAATAACACATAAATGGACATGGAAATGAAGTTAAGATTCCAACAATCGTCCATACAACAGTCCTATCAGTCACTATTCTTGTTTTTTCGCATGGAATAAAAAGTGCAAGAGAATGAATTATGACACCAGTGAACAATCTGATATTTACGCTGAGTATATTTACTAGTTCTTTTCACAGAATATCACTCCAATCTTCAAATATTTCAGCCTACGACTCCTATTGACTCAATGCTATTTAACGCTTTGTCTCATCTTTAACAAAGTGAAAAACCAATCATTCTAGTTTCGTTCGGTTTTATATAAATTTCGCTGTCACTGATAAAGTTGGTCAGCACATGCGTTTCGAGATGGGAAAGTTAAAAAGCTGTCCTTGTTTGGTCCTCGTCGGAAAAAAGCTGCTTGAAAAATACAAATTTGTCTTATCTTCAGCCCCAAATTGTTCAAACACTCTATGTAACAACCAATTTTGCACCATTCTAATGCTTCTTTTGGTGCTCGTTGCAAGCATCGTAGCTTTGCTGTTGTAACGTGACTCGGAAGACAACATCGTTAGACAAATAACAACAGAGAACTAAAATTATCTTTGCTTGTCTGCTCCATTACAGTATGGACTTGTGGATCGATAAACTAGGGTGTGTAGACCACAGAATTTCGGCTTTCAAAAACTCCATTCGTCTTAAACAAACTATTACAAGCAAAAACACTAGCCACGAGATGATAAATAAAAGAGAGGAAACTAAGATAAGAGAATTATCTTGATATCTTGATATTTTCGTTCATCAAATAGTTAAGCACAAGATAGGGTACTTCTATTGGATCTGTATAAACTACAAGAAAAAATTGATGAGGAAGTTAGCACAATGGTATCTTTCAATACATAAAACAATAAGCCACAAAGAAGGTTTCCATCTGCTGGTCCTTTATTAAGTGGAGTAGATGATAAGGTTATTATAACACAAACGCAGGAGTTTTTATTTTACTACTTATGGTATTATACCCGAGTATAGGTTATAATGCAAATAGGGTATTAAACTTGTTGATGAAATAAGTGTGACAAGTGAAGATAAGATTAATTATTTTCCCAAAAGACAGTTAAAATATATATGCTTAAGTTTAAGAGATATGTTCTACAACATTCTCTATTGTGATCATTTTAAACTATTCAAAATATTTTACATTTTATGTATATATACATATATATAGATGTATATGTATATATATAATACATACACATATACATACATACATATATATACATACATACATACATACATACATATATAATACATACATATATATACATACATACATACATATATATAAATACATATATACATACATACATATATACATATCACCGATCACTCTTGCATATGTTGTCGACTTGCCTGCAAAGAGTTGACTGGACTTAATTCCAGACAAGGCAAAACAAATTTGAGCTGTACGGAAGTCCATTATTATTCTTCATACTTATTGAATAATATTCCTAGATATTTATAATAATAAATAATACAATGTTATGAAAAATTATATTACTTCTTTTCAAGCTGGATTTTCCTACTCAGAAAAAAATCGCACCTGGACATTAAATGGAGGGACTGCATCTAAGCAAAGCCAAGGAAAAAAACAAAAGGGATATTTGTGTAAGAGATATTTGGTTAAAATAACATTTAATAAAGTGAACGAATAGTGTTCCATCCAGTTGGGGTGTTTTTTTGGACTCCCTGCTCACGAAGGTGTTTTTTGATGCCATACCTTTTCATAAGTTTTAAGTGGAAAGGTAAGGTGCTCCAGAGAAGAGTGCTGTTACTTAGTTGCTGAGACGTAGTGTTAAGGTAACACTGTTGAAGTTTTCTTAGATAAAAAGCTTCACATTCACACAATAAAAGCACTGTGAGGAAAACGGAAATAAAAAGAATTGTTTTCTTAAATGCGAGAACAAAACAGACATCCTTTTTGACAAGAGGAGAATCGCAAAGAGTCTCAGGCAAAAGAAGGAAAGGTTAAGAAAAGAGAAAAGATAGAATAACAATAGCAATAAAAAAGTGGATACATGGCTAAAAAATTCCTGTAAATGATGAAAGACAGAAACCTGGGACCAAGTTAACGTCACTAATATGTGAAATGACACGCCAAGTCGGTAAAATAGTGTAGCAAAACAAGCGACAAAAGACGTAAAATTAAATCAAAGAATGTAATTTCTATTTTTATGACCATTCACTCTACCAGCTGGGACATTGTTGCTATCTCCTATGATTGGTAAATGCAAAACTTTTAGAAATATGTAGAATTGTAGTGTTTGGTCCGATTTTGTATCCCACATGGAATATATTAAGTTTATACTCATTTAGATGCTACCTAAATGTGACAGCAGCTACCTAATACCTGCTTTTGAAGAAATCACATGAATGACAGAAACTATCAAGCAAAATATTCTTGCTTTGTTTGTAGTTTGCATTGTTAATGCAAAAGCAAGACTTGTAGTCATCGTAGTCTAAACATCTGAATATATATATATATATATATATATATATATATATGTATATATATATATAATCAGATATACGAGTAAGTAAAATTCTAACTTTAAAGTACTCAGAGTTTCATGTCTTTCACAATCTTCAGCTGTATACAAATTGTATAACAACTGGGTATCAAAGACAGTTTGTAGAAAGACTAGATGTCCGGAAGAGAATTACCAATGACATGAACACCTGACAATGATGATGGTTTGCTGCCTTTATTTGAACAACTGAACAAACACTAGGTCTTAGTACGTATTTATCGTATTTTGTATGTTAATTTCAATATATAATCACCTATCTTGTCTAATAACTAAACCTTTGAGTCTCTTCATGAAATAGCTATTTTATAAAAGAAATGACATAACTCCTCAAAACCGTAAAATAAAAAAAAATTAACCTTCCCTTCAGTCTACGTGTGTTCTTTTTATTGTTTCTCGTACGTATGTTTCATACTCTTTTCATATTCTCGTTGCAGTAAATGACCCTTTCTTGGATGCATCTCATTTTTGGCCACTTGAGATGCGTCATGGTCCATTGACAGTTGATATAGTAACCGGTCATAACGGTATACTAATGAATGACACGCAAATAGTTCATGAAAATGAAGGAGCCTCTGCTTCAACAGAGAAACTTGGAAGTTACATCATCTTAGGAGACTTCAATAGTAAGTAACAATCTTGCGAAGTTAATATTGTTGACTGCAGGCTTATTGTTAGTATTCTCTTGTTATTATTCTTCAAAGACGATTTGAGTGAGTCTTAAATGCAAACAAGGCAAATCATGTAGAACGATAAAAAATTTATGCAATATTCCTTAGTTTCAATTATTATTATTATTATTATTATTATTATTATTATGTACATTTTTATTTTAAATACGGTTTGATACAGTTGTTCACCGAGCCACACCCAGTGACCTAGGGCAAACAAAGGTTTTGAGAGTTTTTACGAACATCAAAAATAGAGGATTATTGCAAAGTTTGTATAAAAAATAAACATATGACCTGTTTGAGAGACTTTTAACATAAGTATTTACATTGAAAGAGTTTTACGTAAAATATGGGCTGTGCTCGTTATCACGATTTTTTGAATTTCATGAAGCTTGAGATTTCCGGGTATTTTGTCTAAATAGTTCTGAGTATCTTTTTTAATCATCCCAAGTGCACCCACTTTAACTGATACTGTTGTAGTTTTCATCTTCCACATTCTCTGAATTTCGATTTCTAGGTCCTTATATTTGCTTATCTCCTCAAATCCTTTAATAGCAATGTTTCTGTCAGAGGGAATACTCATATCTATAAGAGTGCAGGTTTTCAATTTGTGATCCTTAATTACAATGTCAGGTCTGTTGGCTTGGATTGTCCTGTCAGTGTTAATCGAGAAGTCCCATAGAATAGTGACGTCCTCAGAGTTAACGACTGGCGAAGGCTTATGTTCATACCAATTTTGATGTACAGGTATCTGGTAATGCTGACATATTCCCCAGTGTAGGTATTGCCCTACTCGATCATGTCGATTCACATACTCGCTAGGGGCCAGTATGGGGCATCCAGAGATCAGGTGGTCTATAGTCTCAACGAATTGGTCACAAAATCTACACTTAGGGTCTGCACCATTGTGTAGTATGTTTGCCTGGTAGTTCCTGGTGAAAAGGCTTTGATCTTGGGCTGCAATAATGAAGCCTTCCGTCTCTGCTTTCAGACTTGAACTTCGGAGCCACTGATGGGTAGCATTTTGATCAACATCAGCATTGCGACTCCGAAGAACATACTGGCCATGCAAAGCCTTCTGGCTCCATTTATCAGCAAGTTGTTGGTTTCCGATTTTCTTTGCCTTTTGTTTGATAGATTTTGCAGCCTTCGTGGCTGGTGTGTTCTCCTCTATAGGCTGTTGAATATCAATATCGAAATCATTAGCAAATTTCCTAGCTTCTTTACAAATTGAATGAAGTCTTTTTCCATTTTCATGGTTAAAAACGAGCTGTAACATCCAGTCATCAGTAGTGTCCAAGTACTTCTCCATGCCTATTGTGGTGGTTTTGTAAGCAAGTTCTAGCTGAATCAGCCCTCTTCCCCCCTCGCGTCTTGGCAAGTACAGGCGGTCAACGTCTGCTTTGGGGTGTAGCATGTGATTTGCTGTAAACAATTTTCGAGTTTTAGCATCCATTCTTTGTAAATCTAGCATATTCCAGTTAATTATGTTAAAACTATATTGAACAACAGGGACAGCAAGTATATTGATAGCCTCGATTCTATTTTTGGCATTCAGCTCTGTTTTAAGTACCATTCGTACGCGTCGGTAATATTCTTTACGAATTTTCTCTTTCATTGTGGCATGATTGATGCCATCACCTTCGTTTACACCTAGGTATTTATATATTCCGTCTGAATCTAATTCTCTAATGGTTGTATCTAGATCAAGGGTAATGGAAGAAGTTTTTGTAAGCTTGCCTCTTATAAAAGTCGCCTTGGCACATTTATCTAAGCCAAAGTCCATGCCAATGTCATTGCTAAATTCTTTCACAGTAGTAAGGAGACCTTCTAATTCACGATCATTTTTGGCAAATAACTTCAGGTCGTTCATTTAGAAAAGGTGGTTGATGATTTTCTCAGCGATCTTATAACCATATCCATACAAAAAAGAAGGGGAGAGAGGGAATCTCCTTGAAAAATACCTCGTTTTATGTTGATGCTATTAGACTGATTGGTTCCCGATGAGTGGGAAAGAAAAAGGCGTGTATTCCAGCTTGTCATGCTGTTCTTAAGAAATTTGGATTATTATTATTTTTTTTATTATTATTATTATGGCTAATATATTTATTGACAGACATCAAGATGTTAATTGGCCTGGGTAAGAAAGGAGGGAACAATCAGCAACAAACTGATAAAGGACACAGCCTATCAAATCTCGTGGCTTTCACAGATAATGTCTTTCTCAAAATCCCTGCCGTTGCCAAGAGTGCTGTCTTTTGTACTACTTGTAAAGTGGTACAAAACACAGCACTCTTGACACTCTTTACTCTTAACAGCGTCTGGTACTACATTTTCGATCTTCCCTTTTCCATTTGGCTCCTGATCCACCATTTTCTGGTCTTGGATGAATATTCTATTTACTCTGTACTTTTCTATTCTCTGTTTGCACTGCTTCCTTTTCCAACACTTTGTTTTCCCCTTTTATTTTTGTTCGATCAATGCCAACTTGCTTTAAGTTACTTCTTCTCCATTTTTCTTCCTTTTTAACATATTAATATGTTTCCTAATCTTCTCAATAGAGTTATTCAGCCTTTTTTTCCACCAAGGTTCATTTTTTGTGTTATTCTTATTTGTTGGGGTATATAATCTAACTTTTCTTGCAGACTACATCACTATACCCTTAAGGAGTTTGGTTCAGTAATGTTATGAGTTTTAATGTTGTTTATGACCTCTCATTAACTCTCAGTGTCAATAATCTCAGTTTCTACTTTCTTAAACCCTGGTATGCAGGTATTCTTTTCGTTTTTGATGATGTCAAAGATCCCTTGGATATTTTCTACCTTTTTATCTATTCCAATATGTACAAGTTCAATCACACTTTTATTTAGAGGGATTGCTTGGTTTTCTACCTCTTTATCTAGAGTGTCCTGGACGTTGATAGTTTCTAACTGTATATCTTCTGGGTTTTCTTTCTCCTTCGGGGGTCTTAAGCACAGCTGTCTTTATCATTTCAATTTGAATTTCAGAAAGCCATGGGTTTTTTTTCTTATAATTCTAGCCTGATCACTCAAGTTCTGCTCTGTTATATTGAACATGCTTCTCTCTTTCCATTTTCTATACACCAGCTGTCTGTAGCCCCTAATTGGCCTATCATTATCATCTACAGGATTTCTTAAAAAATAACATCCAATCATAACCACATTTAACTCTTTCCTACCAGTTGTAGGATGCAGACCGGATCTCCTCTCTTGTGCCGGAGAACATCTGGGAGGCGAGGCACCTTCACTAAAAACTCCAGTTCTATTTACGCCGTTTTTTTCATCAATAGCAGAATTATATTCACTCATATGACAGTAATGGTGATAAGGTGTCACAGGAATCAGTGTTCTTATTGAGACACCATTTCTAGAAAAGGTGCCAACCAAAGCTCGAGACTCAATCCTATCCGTAAGACACAGTTGCACCCCTCCAAACGTCAACCTACAATTTACAACTACGGTTGGTTTATTGTTCTGAGTTTTCCTTCTCATAGGATGGCTGCCAACCAAGACTGAATCCCTCCTGGCTAAGAGACAGACTTCACCCCGCTGAACGCCAAATCGATACTTTTTGGTCTCAGGGAGGCCATTAACTACCTGTTAGCTCTTGGTGAGCGCTTACAACTCAGTTTTTTACGGAAATCACTTCCACTCTACAGACAAATTAATCTAGAATTAAATGAAAAAATTACTGTCGAGGCCGAAGACCGAGAAAGAAAAGGCGGCAAGAGAACGGCTTTGGTCAAAGCCTCTGGGGAGCATAGCGCCTGACCGCCAGGATGGTAGACCCAAAGGACCCAAGAAAAAAATTTAAAACTGTAGATCTAGTGTTTTTTATACTACAATAGGGTGAAACTTTAAGAAACGCAAAAAGTTGTTGTTTATTTTTCTTGTTATATATATCATATATATTATATATAATATATGTTACATTTATAAACATCGGACCTTTTTCGGAGACACTTTCTATAGACTACACTCGAGGAAAACACTCCCAAAGATACTTTCCAAGGGCTATTTTTACCTCGATTAGTTTTACATTGCATAATTGTACCTGTAGCACATGTAAATTTTTATTATCGATATCTGTACTACTCCCCACCAATTAGGATGTTTTGAATACAATTTAAATCAACAAAATTTTCTGTTCATTTGAAATAATAACCTTAATACGTCAGTACCCACATAAAATTTTCCTAGCTGCACAAATTGTTAATAACCAGTTTTTGCCACGTTCTGCAATTAATGTCAATAAAAATCGTCTAAGAAAAGAGAGGAAGAAATTAAGCATAAATAGTCTTTGGTGTTCTTTAATAGTAAACAAACCGGGACCTGTCAGCTACTTTAACCTATTTGATCAAACAATAAGCAGAATAAGAAAGTATTAATAATATCATACTAATAACATATTAATAATATAATAATAACATGCTTTCTTTATCTTTAACGCTAAGATTTTTTTTATTTACAGACACATGCTTTAGTGATCCTGGAAAATGCATCTTGGGAGGACTAACTCTCTCACTCTGGATCAACGTTGATGAATCTAAAATACGCAGTAACCAAGATGCTTACATCATCAGTGGAGGAGGGCAATCAAAAAAATCACGTGGTTTTGCTTTTCTTTACTTTCATGGACAATATGTTTTTGTTCTGAGTACAGCTGACAGGCAATGGAAATTGACATTACCAAGTATACCTTTACGACAATGGATAGACGTAACTGCTGTTTGGGAGCAACACGGCGAATTAACACTTTACATTAATGGAACTAAGAAAGCGAAAGTAAGTGGTGATTCAGCTGTAAGGCCAGAGGACCGTTATCCACTTGTAACAGTCAGTCGTCCAAATAATGCAAATAGCAAGGAGTATATGTTCCCAATAAAAGTGCATTCCGTTGCAATGTGGGACAGACCACTCAAAGCAGACCAAGTTAAAAGTATCTACAAGGCAGGTAAGAAGAGTGTTTAAAAAACTTGCATCCTGTGCGTTAATATTCATATATGCGTAAATTCCTAATGAAACCTACCACCCAAAAATAGGAGATATTCTTAGAGAAACAAAATTCAATTAAAGCAGGCAATAAACATGAAGATCGGCAAAAATATTCCAAACATTGAGTCAAACTTGATATGGCAATTCTTAGCCGTTAAACATTTCAAAGCACATTATTGAAATAGTTGATGGACAGGGCCCTGTCGCTAATATTTAGGGCAGAATCGGCTTATTTTATTGATTGGGAATAGATACATATACGTGCTAGATTTCCTTTAGTGACTTAAGATGAAGCATGTGTGTTCTACGCATGCAAATTTTCTCAACAAGAGAGTTCGTGCTACGCTGAAGTGTTTGTACCTACTCCAAAGTATATAGAATACTAGGTACATTTACTTTTTTGTTGTTTTTTTCGGCGCTCTTTTGTATTTCAAATAAAATAATTTCCAGACTGAATTCTGCAAAGTCGTTGATTTTTTTCATACATTTGTCTTTTTAAAACGAGTGAGTGACATTTAAAATACTGCATTTCATTCTTTTCAATTTCAGTACGAGACATAAGACAAGCTGGCAAGCGATTCGCTAAAAAACAGTTCATCCCCATACCGCAGAAGGAAGAAACGCATCAGCTAATTGATGTTTTGAAGAAAAACTAGGGTAAGTCAATATAAAAGCTTTCATTTTTGAAGCAATCTGCATTATCAAAATTTTTTAGTGTCTTTTTATCTGTCTAGGGTTAAAAAAAAACCTACAATAAAAAGCTCAGTAGTGACATACCATCAAATAAAACAAACAACAGGCACTTACATTCCGCGTGAATAAAGCAAGCTATTCTTAATGACATCAAACTCATATTCAGAATAATCATACAGACAATTTATTGAAGTTCTTACAATCAGTCCTCACCTTCCATTTTTTTCTTGTCTATTATCTTAAGAGATTTGATTTACTGTGCGCCCTTAACTTTCGCATAAACCCTCTTGACTACGGTGTTCTTTATCTGCTTTTCATTTCGGCGAATTTTTCTACTCCGCACAAAGTTAGCCTACACCTGATGGTGATACTCTGTCTGGCGTTCAAATAACAAAAAATTAATGAAAGTGGCTGAAGTGAACCTTTATGTTTTGCATAAACTCTCTTTGTCTTTGTCTCTTTCTCTGCTTTTGATTCTGCTACTTTCTGCTACTCTAAACTATGTCTAAACAACGCCTCGCCTAGAACTGGCTTTTTCTTGTGCAGAACAAGCTACTTTAATTAAATAGCAAAAATAGGCGTTAAATGCAAATTAATAGCATAGACATTGTTCATAAGATAAATGATCTTTCATATAAGTTTTAACTGTGGTTTCTGGGGGGTGTTCAGGCATATAGTTACGTTTTACTGAGGAAGAGGGGGTCAGAGATAATAAGGTTGTTATTTGAAATGATACCCCAGCCTTGCTTATTGACAAGCTAAGAAATTGATTTCTAACAATAGGAAAAATACATCAGATCATATAAATGAGTTCTGAAAATTAAGATTTGAGCAATTAAAGAAAGGCTAACTTTGTGTACAGATGCTCTCAAAATGAATTCATTTATGAGAGGATCAAGTTTCAAATATTTTGCAATCTCACTGTGTGTACACTCATCACTGCAACTATATGAAAGCACCCTTGAAACAGTTTTAACCTCAGAAAAATTTTCAAGCTTCTGAATCCAGCGAAATACCTTTCCGCTGTACAGCTTGACACATGTAGAATGGGAAAGATTCTTACCATACTTCTTCTCCTTTGACCTTAAGCAAAGACTTCACTTATTCAAAACCCTCTAATACAAATGACTTGCCAGCAGCGCTGCCAAGATATCTCGATAAAGTCTTTGGCCATCTAAATTGGCTTGCTAAAATGTTTCCATGGATGCTATATCCATTTTCTTTACAAGAAGTAATTATTCTGCCTTCGTAAGATGCTTGTTGTCTTATCTGACTAAAATGGCCTTTTATTTCCAAGCAAAACTGTATCTAGTATAGAAACTATTTTTGTTTGCAAAGATCCTTTACATTACACGAGACGTATGCCGTCCTACCAATTGTTTTCAGAGCTTTGTCCTGTCTAGGCAACTCTGTATCCTCAAAAAGGTGATAATCCTGTTTTGCATATAAAATAGCTTCCCAGTCCCTGTCAAACCGGTTTTCCTGTTTTACAGTTGAAATTGCTTCTTTGGTACATATTAAAGTAAGATTTCCTTGAGAAAGGTTGGGTGTCTTGCTAACTCCTGCTTTCACACTCAAGTGAAAACCATTATTAAAATCTTGATTAAGAAAAACCAATTGAACTTTTTTATTGAATCCAAGAAACACTTTGCCTTTTCTCCAGCAGCTGTCTTGTCGTGTTCTTTTACAGCATGAACTCACTCCTTGATTTTCTTATAACTGCTTATCATGCTTGAAGTGAGACAAGTCTCATCGTTTAACGAGTGAGTAAAAGTGGTCTAAGTGACTTCGGATCACCTTCGCTACTTAACTCACCCGCCTGATTGAATACAAATAATGTTTTTGTGATCCACAAATGAATGTCAAATTCTGTGCCAAGCTCATAAGATTTCTCAGGTTGATGTTTTTGTCCCTTGTGGTGTCCTGTACAGCAAGATTCAACTTGTGAGCTCTCCAATGAAAATACAAAGCATGGCTTGCTTTCTGATAAATCCTTTTGCTTAATCCAGTTACACGACCGGATACATTGGCAGAAACATTCCAACACCACCCCTTGCATTCATTTATTGGAAGCTTAAATCTCAAAGGAATACTTTTGATGATATCATAGAGCACCTCCTCTTCAGTTAATGAAGTTTCATAAAATCCAACAAACGTTTCATACGTTTCCAAATCCTCCTTAACAGTACAAATGCTTTTATCCTCCTTGGATGAAAAGAGGAAATAATGTTTTGGTGTCCCTCACATTTTACCTTTTCTTTGAGCATATGTGAAACATCATGACTTCATTCAAATAGAGTTTTGTTGTTATTTCAGAAAATAACCATTTATATTTTTACTTTTTATTAGACCAGGACTTCCGTTCATTGATGTCGTCCTGTTCTAATAAAGCCAAGCCTTTTGTCTAAGGCAGCTATATCCCCATTCATAATATCATCTACTTTCGCTTTATTAGACAAATCACTTACTGCTTCTTGTCTAATGCTTGCAAAATATACCATTGCTGAATGGTGTAGGTCAAACTTTTCATCAGAGTGAAAATATTCTAACTTTTTTCTCCAGTTACAGAAACCATTTTGAACAAATGGCTGCAAACATTCTCGTCATTTGAGATATTGTTCAAGTGTTTTATTCTTTGTACTTGTCTCTTTCAAAATGGATCAAAACACTTTGTCTTGAGTTGCACCATAAAAGGAGCAACAGAACTTATTCCTTTACTTTTTTTAAAAAGTTACTAAGATGATTTGCAATTGTTTTCAATTCTTGACTTGAAACTGGTGTACGAGGTTCAGTAAAACCTTTTCTTGGTGTTATGTTGATCTGATGGAGTACGTTGGTAAATAAGGTCCAGTTGACATAAAAAAATCAAACTTGAGTCCGAAACATACAACAAGTTTATCCCTTTGTCAGGGTTTCAATAAAAGGAACTAAAATAATGACTTTGCCAAAAAGTTGTTGTTAGCCTAGATTCATACTTTACATTTCCCGCCCAAACAGACCTTACAGCCTCGGTTTCAACAACTTACACGAGGGTACGACAATATTGAAAACAATTGAAAACAATTTTAAATCTACAAATAGAATCTGTACAAGTAATATCTCAACGCCAATCGCAACTAAAATATACAACTACGAAGTATTTTCGGCATCACAGCGTAAATATTCACAAGGCAGAATATGCATTGATTAGTTTTTTACAAGTATTTTAATAAGCCAGCCATAAATTTGAGAGGAATTTCTGCTTTTCCTTAAGCTGGCACCCTGGCGCCCTTAGTCTACGGCTGAAAGTATTGTCCACATAAAAGAATTGGCAGAACTGTTCAAACTATAAAACCATACTAATAATATTAATTGAATAGTGGAAATATGCTTAATATCAAATAATATTATAGCTTAAGAGTAAATAATTTCATAACAATAATTAAACTTTTTTTTTCTTTCAGATTTTTGAGTATATAATGCAGTGTCTACTGAAAAATGTATTTTCAACAGCCTGACAGAAGAAAATATGGAAAAATCATGTCTTAAATAAATTAAACATTTAACTTCTTCAAAGTTCAACAAATTGCAAAACACAGCAATGGAAAATTGACATTTTGAACCTGGATATTCCTTTCATTAAAGTTTCCAATAAATTGGAAGAGACAAACATTATTTGCTTCACCACAATAACTCTAAACAGTGAAAATATATTCACTGATGTTCATTCTGTATAATAGCCTAGCACTTCATAAATAAGAAATTGGGTGGAATAGTATTTCAGGGGCTTTTTCGCAGCTCTTTTAATAAAGGAAGTAAGAACTGCTTGTTATACGAGATATGTTCGTAGTAATGAACCAACTTTAAGTAAATAATGTTAAATAAGAGGAAATCTATGATTTTGCAGCTAAACATACTGTAATGTATTTATTAAGCCTTAATATAACAGGCTACCTTTTGCAAAAAGGTGTAGCTAACATGAAGGGACAACCCCCTTTATAACTCCGGCTTGAAAGACCTTCAGTAGACAGCAACTCCCCACCCCTCACCTCCTTCCTGTTTCTCAACCTATTACTGTCTTCCAGTACATTAGCTGTTGATTCTAAAACCTGGTTGACCCTATTTATTGCATGCCTTGGGTGTGCAATGTTCCCCTCTTCCTGTTCTTCATTACCCTATCTAAGAAGCAGCTAAACATTTTGTAGCATAATGTACTGTTTTATATTACTAAGCTCTAATATTGGATCCGCTTGTAAAGGAACTGAATTAAATTCATGGAACAACTCCCTTTTAAACTGCAGCTGGAGGACTCTTTCTTAGGAGATAGCGAAGACCTTCTCCTACCTTCTCCACCAACCTTCTACTTTGGAGCAAAAAAAAATATTTTTTTCCTGAAAGAAAAACCACGTTTGCCTGACAGTACCCAACACAACCCATAGATTCACTGTCTATTGCTCTGCCTTTTTCTTTCCACTTCTTTTTTTCAAAGGTCTTGTTTTCCCTCACCCTACAATGAAATTTAGGAGAGAGACTTTTTCTATCGAATTTTCACTCATTTTCACACGGAGCAGAGGTTTATTGATATAATGATATTAATGGTATTATCTAAGTACTAAATACGCGGTGGGTTGCTTTGTTTCCAACTGACAGTATGCAGGGCTTATTAGATCTCCATTTCACCCAGAAAATACCTTTGTATGATTTCTATCATTTTAAGGAGTGGCTATTTTTGTAGACAAATCTATGTTGGTGCAACTTACCTTTTTTCCTACTCGATAAGTATAGGCAAATGTACTTAAAACCATACACACAGCAGGGGATACCCACCTGCTTTGACAATTCCACTAAAGTGGTTTGTAATGAAATATTAAAATCTGAGCCCAGAGGTTTACGAATCCTGTAAGACCGATTTTTTCCTCTGTCGTTTATATCACATGATGTAATTATATTTCACAAATTTTAGTATTGTGGTTGCATATTTGTCTCGGAGGCTACTACCAGTACCCTGGCTAGGGCTGCTGACTAGGGCTCCTGGCCAGCGCTCCTTGCTAAGGCTACTGACTAACTGCTGTTTCAATATCTTCCTTGGAAATATGTACATGATCATCCTTAAAGACATAACACCTCTAAGAAAAATTTAGAAATGGACGACCATATAAAAACTGTAAGAAGATGTGTTAGTTCGCCGTCCTTTGACCACACCCTGAAAACAAAATAAATACAAACCGCTTCCACCACATTCTAACCGATTATGTTACACCCTTGTACTCCTATACCTTCATCTTTCTCTCACTGACCCATTAATCTATCAACCGTCGTTGTGACATCATCTTTTAGTAGAAAGGAATGTTGATTACCTTGCGAACAGTAAATACAAACATTGTTCATTGTGCTTGCTAAACTTTGTTTAATAATGCACAACGTAGAAAGGCATTATCTCCTTAAAGTCTCAAATTCCACAAAATTTATTCTGATCTCATTTATAAACACCTTTTATCACATATCAATTTTTTAGTAAAAATCTTGCATCGATGGGTCATCATTTTCAATATGTTTCAGAATCGACATCTCTACTGAGTATCCAAAAATTATTTGGTACCATAAAAGGCTTGAAATTTTTATCTCCTGTTTCAATAGTTTATTCATTTTCCATTCGCTTCGTTTGTGGTACCTATCCCATCAAATAGAGTTTAAACCCACTGCTTTCGTAAGTACAAATCCTAAATAAATTTCAAAACCTGGAGCTCCAGCAAATTTTTTGCACTAAAATTAATCATACTTTGCCAACTCTCCCTTGGCGAAAACAGTAATTCCATTAAACACAAACCAATTCTCCTTCATGTTAAAAACTAAAACAAATTTGTCCCACTCCATTTTCCATCATTCACTTACAGCATTAAGCTGAAACTGAAAAAACAATCTACTTTTACATGTCATAAGAATTTATAACACTTATTACTCTGTATTTTGCTTATCATTTCGCTTATCGAGTAGATTTCTAACTTCTATTTTTTCCAGTCTTCTGCTAGCTATGTGGCTGCTATCACTATAGGTACTTGTTTTGTGAAACGCCTAGCAACAATTCAAAAGAAAATTTTAAAGACATCGAGACATGCCCACAGGAGTACGTTCAGAACTATTGATTTCTTGAAAGATTACGAGGAACTACGTATTCAGGTTATAGATGGCATTACCATTAAACTCACAACACCTGTCCGTGTCTGTCAATCTGTCTCTCTCTCTTTTTTTTCTCTCTCCCTCTCTCTCTCTCTCTCTCTCTCTCTCTCTCTCTCTCTCTCTCTCTCCCTCTCTCCCCCTCTATCTTCGTCTCACCATTCCTGTNTCTCTCTCTCCCTCTAACTCTCTCTCTCTCTCTCTCTCTCTCTCTCTCTCTCTCCATCTCTCCCTCTCTCTCCCTCTCTCTCCCTCTCTCTCCCTCTCTCCCTCCCTCTCTCTCTCTCTCTCTCTCTCTTCCTTTCTCCCTCTTCCTTGTGAACTGTTCAAACATCAGACCAATTTCTCCCTAAACTGTCCAGGGCAACAATTCACTTCACATTATAAACCTAAATTCGATCTTTTACCTCGAAGTTCTTGTAAAATGGAGGTCGTTTAACAACTTCGTATGTTTTTTTAATGGCGTAAACTCCATATTCGACTGCAATAATTCTTACTTACTATCTTTACTGTACAAAGAGAACAGCTGGTCACTTCAATATGCCTCACCTTTTTATACAGAGTATATAATGTCCTTCAATATTTAGCTAGTATCTTTGAGGGGTAATTATTAAAAATATCTACTTCTTTATAGACAGGAGGAGTAGAATTACGTAGAATTCATGACAAACACAGCATGTGTTGTATATATTTATTAAATATGTGAAACGTGTGTTTAATATTAATAGAGTATTCTAATTATTTGGTAATATATTCCTTGTTTGTATTATGTGTCATTCTCATCTATTTTGTCCCCTTGCAACTTCACCTTTAAATATAAATTTTAAAAAAATTATGAAAAATTGAATATTTGGACAAAAAATGGAAAAAGCCAACTGAGTTTGACAATTTATTTTTAATTATCCTTTATTTTATTTAGTTGGGACTTAAAATCCTCTGGTTCTCTTTCCATCAAGAGGAAGTTTCCTACACCTTACGTAGCCTGTTACTATCAGCATATATGAATAGAATATTTACTGTCTGTGTTTTGGACTCACAGTCAAATTACAAAATTTTAACTCACTTGTCTTCCTTCGCGGAATTTGTCGAGCGCCTCTATATCTTCCTGCCTGAGCAATGGACTTAAAAACGATACTATTTTTATACCTCTTTGAAGGAGACTATGATTTAGCCTGACATTGTCTGTTTCTCTGTTTGTTTGTTTGTTGTTTGTGTGAAAAATAATTCTATAAAAGTTTTTTACGGATTTGGTTAAATTTCCAGGAAATGTTGAAATTAGCACCAGAAAGAATTAATTAAATCTTGATTTTGATCAAGATTACCGTCTGAATTTTGTTCGAGTTTGTGCCAAATTGCACACTTCGTGCATGAACTTTATTTCATTTGTCCAAGAAACTCAACCAGCCATAAAAGTACTCAGAGTCCAAACCTTTTCCAACATGCTTGTTTATTCACATATTAAGACTTTTACAAATAACGTATTTCTTTGTTTATTTTTTGTAAATCAAAACTCACAAAAAAACACACCACCACCGAGACCTAGATCGAACCATGAACCTTCAGATCTTCAGTGTAACTCTCTCTCCATTGAGCTATTTCAGCTTGCTTTTGTAGTAATGAAACTTGAAAAATGAGGAACCGAGGAAAGCAAAGAACAGACATGCAAAAACTCAAACAAAATCGGCAAAGTAATACCGATCAACACCAAAATATTCTTCCCTGCGTAAATTTTAACATTTCCTAAAAAATATCATCCAAATCCGTTTATAACAATTAGGGTAATTTTACAAACAAACAGACGAGCAAACAGAAAAACAGACAAACGCATATAATTTTAATGATGATAACAATATGAGTATGGTGTAAAGCATATGATTTTATATAATAAAATAAAGGCAGGACTATAATATTTGGTAAACATATCAATATGAGAGGAAATAAGTTGTTTGGTGGAGGTCTGCAGTTGCAGAGTGCATTCCTAGTTGCATACTGTATTCAGCATTGACTGACACTGTATCACTATCTATACAATTTAATTGCAATATTATACAAACCAGGAATAAGCCTGATTTTCGTTCTTTGCAGTGTTATTACTAAAATTCGAAAGACATTACCTTCTGATTGTTATGATGTATGAACAGTTTGAACAAATTTGTCAATTTTATCAAACACAAAAATTTTTATTTTCTGGAAAATTAAACAGAACTTAACATTTTGAATGGTCTTGTTAGCTTCCTTTCTTGAAGTGTCTACCTTGAAAAATCTATTCTGTCTGATTTTTTCTTCTAGTCATCTTTTTTAACCAGCCATTACAGCTCTGTTGAATTTTCAAAACGGTGAATACCGGAGGCTGAGTAAAAACAGATTAAGACAACTAATGAAAAAAAGATTTAAATTTAACGTTCTCCGAGGCTCTCAGACTCTAAATCTTCCGAAAATTTTAAATTTTTAAAAATTTTCCTCCAATACCTTCACCAAGTGAGCATCGAAGTGGCTCTTCCGGACTTGAGAAATTTGAGCGCTATGCGCCTCCGAATTAGCCTTGTCCCCTAAGAAAATGATGGACAAAAACTTGTAGATCAATGCATTTGCTTTCTGCTATTATTCCTAACGCCAAAAGGTATCAACAGAAAAAAATAAAGCATATCGTGATAGCCAAGGAAATTTAGATTGACGAATTGTTAAGTAAATACGGCAGAAAGGTGAAGCTATGTTCGTTGTTGAAATCATCATGGTTCTATTGCTTGAGAGGTTTCAAAGTCCCATTACCAATATATATATATATATATATATATATCTGTTGTGTTTCACACCACGTATTGTGATTCTGCACTCCTCTCACTTATGGTAATATCATAAATGTGAGAATAAAGACTGAAAAAGGCAGGACAGATTTTCCGCCATGTGGATTCGTCACTTCCACAACCATTACCAAAAACAAAGCAGTGGTCCAGTTGCTGTGGTCCGCTTTTTTCCCTCCAGAGCATCACATTTTTCACGTTCAAGCTTTCGCCAGTCTGGCGTCAACAGTGGAAGCTCTTTCTACTTGTCAATGTTGATTTGCAAATCTTCCAAATATTTCCTTGTGTCTCTTTCTAAGCGCATGTTGAGGGCACTTGCCCTTTTTCAGCTCCCAGTAAAAAAGTTGTTTTGGTAGCTTACAATCTGTCATTTAAACCAGGTGGCCCATCCAACGCATGTGATTCCCGATTGTATGAGGCTCAACACAAGAGCAGCATGCTGTCACAAAAACCTCAGTGTTCGGTACTTGTGCTTGCCACGTGACATTTACGATATGCGTTAAACATTCTTGGTGAAATCGTTTAAGCCATTTAATGTCCCTTTGACGCAATGTCTGTGTCTCTGCTGAACACATGGGGGTGGTTAGGACACACGTCTTGTGAATGCAGTTCTTTTTCTTGTTTGTGGTACCACAATGACACCACACTCTCTTCTCTAACTTTCCAAATGCTACAGGAAGGTTTGAAGGTTTCAGTATCAAGAGAGCCGCCTCTTGACAAAACACTGCTAAGGTAGACAAATGAATCAACTATTCCTAGCCTAGCACCATTGACCACGATGTTCGGTTCCAAGAATGACCCTCCTGGCGCAGGAGCGAACATCAGCTTTGTTTTGGACAGACTGATCATCAGAGCAAAGGCAGTAGAGGGCTCAGCAAAATGATCTATTGTAATATGCATATCAGCTTTAGTGTGTGACAAGAAAACAGCCTCGTCTGCATACAGTACCTCTCTAACTAAGACATGCAGTTTGGTCTTGGCATTAAATCATTCTGAGATTAAAAATGTGAACTGTGGTTCGAAACCTTAACATGAAATCCTTATCACAATCTTGAAATGCATGGGCAAGTAGAGCTGCGAAGAATCCAAAGAAAAGAGTAGGTGCAGAAATATCACCTTGTTTGACACCACTTTCAACTGGGATTTCACAAGATAAATTGCCGTTAAAGGAGATGCGAGCTTTTATTTCTCTGTGTACTTAAATGTTCTAACAAAGGTTAAAGGAAAGCCAAATTTCTCTTATATCAACTAGAGAACATCCCCGATGACAGTGTCGAAACCCTTCGAACAGTTGATACTGTGGCTTCTGTTCTATACATTTCTCCTAAATTTGCTAGGCCAAAAAAATCTTGTCTATAGTCCCTCTACCAGACCTAAAGCTCCTTTGTGACTTCAGAATAGATTTAAGACAAATATCTTCCAATAGCCCATTTAACAGGAGTCGAGCAAGAAGTTTCCCAACAGCTTCCAATAGCGTAATCGCACTGTAGTATTTACAAACAGTTTTCTGTCCCTTACCTTTAAGCAAGGTCACTAAGACACCATCGATCCAATCCTGCGGATCAGGGGCACGTACCTAGAACTCTTTCACAAAACAAGACAGAATTAGCAGTATTCACACTTACAATTTTAATAGCTCCACGTGAATACCATCTAAACCAGGTGCTTTTCCATTGCTAAGTTGAGTGATAGCTGGCTGCAGTTCATACAGACTAAGCAAATGATTCATTCTGAGTTTGACATCCCATTGTGTGAGGCTGTGAATCACATCAACATCCACAGCTAAGGAATTGTGGAACACGTCAGTAAAGTGTTCCTACTATCTTTTCAAAATATTCTTTGAATCCTTACTGAAAGCAGAACTATTTTTCAACATCAAGAAAGATAGCAAAGGAGCAGGAGTGCCAAATATTTGGCGCAGGAGTCCATAAAATTTCTTTGAATTCTTCGCACCCTTTGAATGTGATCTGTCATATTTATCAACCATTGGTTTTTCAATTTTCTTAGCTCTCGTTACAATGTCGCATTGACTTCATTGTATAACTGCAAACTATCCGTTTGATCAAAGTGATTTTGACAAAATAAGGATTCATAAACAGCTCTTTAGCTCATCAGCATTTGATTAAGTTTATAATTGTTCCTTTTTTCTTAAAAAACAGGGACTTACGCTACAGCGGAAATAAACCTGAGTCTTGACATTCTTCCACGTGCTGTCAAACGCAAGACTATCAAGCTTTTCGACCACCCTCTTTTGAACTTTAGGCAACTATAACTGGGCTATATCAATACAGTTAGGCACCTTAACACCACTAGGACGAAATTTCTTACGGACACGCATAATAAACGTAAAATCCTCTCACCATCTTATGGTCAGTGTCACATTCACTACTGCACATAATAGCAACAGTATGTTCATCTCGAAGGTCGTGTTTTTTAGTTACGACTAAATCAATAAGGTCACCATACCTTGATCTTGGATGTGTCGAAGTACCACTCTGCTTCAGTTTATGGTAAAAAAAGTGTTGCAGATTGCAAGATCCCATTCTAGATACAGCTCTGGGAGCTTGAGGCTCTTAGCATTTATGGTACCACTTTCATAGTGGCCAAGAGCACTCCAAATCTTGTAATCTTTCCCAAGCTGCATTGAAATCACTGAGAATCCAATTTTTCATTAATTAGAGTAAATGAAATAACAGAGCAAAAACACTCATAAAAACACAACTTATCTTCATTTGCTTGAAGGATTGATGGGCAGACCAAAAGAATAGTGTTAAATCTGTTGTGTGAGAGAGAAACACGAACCCTAATGTTGCGATCAAAGATACTGGAAGGAAATTCTACGGCATCAAGCAAAGATGTTTTTATTGCGAAATCAATTTCACCATCTCTACTTACACCCTTGCGTTTACGAACCCAAGGGTGTACGTAGAAAAGAGTGTAGCCTGATAATATCTCTGTCATTTGATCTTCTCCGGAGAAGGGCTTCTAATAAATCAGCGATATCTATAGAGTCTTTGTAGTTCTGTACTGACAAGCGCTGTCCTCCGCTCTGGACAGTTGGATGGGGCTTTGTCAAGAAGAGTACGTATATTCCAACAGGAAAGATTAGGTCTCACTCCTTTTTGATAGTAAAATTTAGTTTTATTCCTGTATATTTGAACCAAAGTTAGCCGCAGAAAATTAACAAGTAACAGAATGACAGATAATTGTTGATGCACTAGACTCAGAAATGATTCTTGGTCAAGTGATCTGATGATTCACCAGTCCTGTCTTAGACAACAGAGACCGACCACACACTTTAAAAGGCCAAAGAAGGCCAAAATCAACCGTCAAAAGTTCATGCATCCTACAGATTCTCCTCAGTTTACCACGAGAACCTCTCCTCGCCTCATACAACTTAGCACCTTGAAAGATTAAACCTCTCCAATTCTCACGATCAGAAGTTAGTACCTCCCAGCAGTCTTCATATGCTTCAGGTTCTCCTCAACGTTGTCCTTAAAACTTTTTCGTTGCTTACACTGACGTCCTTTTCCAGATGACATTTCACCAAAGAAAAGTTGCTTGGGTAGCCTGGAGTCGTCCATTCGAATCAAGAGACCAACCAAGCGCATCTGGCTTCTCATCACCAATGACAAAATGCTTACATACATATATACATGGTAATTGCTCCATCTTGACAGATGATTGCCGTCTATGACTTCAGCTGTTGTCAGTTAAATTGCTGTCTTTCCTTGCGTGATTTCGTAGGTGACTTTGAAGACCAGCTTCTGATCAGCAATGCTTGAAACATAGGTGACAGATGAACACCTGTCTTCAAGGTCACGCTTTCGTGTGACCTTCGTGTGACCTTCGTGTGACCTTCGTGTGACCTTGTTGTGATGTAGTCTAGTATATGCCCATGTTTTGATCTAGGATGTATCCATGTCACCTTGTGGATGAGCTTTTGTCGAAAAAACTGTTACATCCTGCTAGCTAAATTCTGTGCACAGCTGAAGAAGAAGAAAGCTATTATTATTTGCCTTACCAAGACCATATCTCCCTAAAACATTCTAGGTATTATAATCACTTCCACCTTGTGCATTAAAGTCACATACATACATACATACATACATACATACATACATACATACATGCAGATGAAAGAAGAAGCTTCCACTGGGTTGATGGTATCACTTTGTGAAATCTGGTGTCTGTGTTGCTTTTGAGACCAGGCGCTGATTTGCAAACCTTGGTACACACATAACACACACATAACAGATTGTGTCGCCTTGATCTGACATGGGACTTCAAATGTTTCACAAAGCCAGCTTTTGATAGAAGAATACGATCACATTTGTCACACTTCCAGCTCTTTATGCCTTCATCAAGGTTGTTCTCCCAGCCTTTGCCCAATCTACGCTTTAAACGTTCATGCTCTGGGAGACTATTTTCAAACAATGCACAAACTGTTTCCACGTGCCTTCTCCAAGTCGCTCTTTCCAAGGCTAGCCTTTCTTAGTTTTTAAGGTCCATTCCTAGTTTCCTTAGACTTTCTTTGATACAGTCTTTGTATCTTCTTTTGGGATTGTGCTGTGGTCGCTTCCCAGTCTGGAGGTGCCCATAAAACAGTTGCTTATGGTATCTATCGTCCTCCATATGGACCGTATGGCCTACCCAGCGCATATGATTGGCAATTATCATTGACTCGATACTTGTGTATCCTGCTCTGAGAAGGACTTCACTATCAGGTGTTTAACTTTGCCATTTAATCTTGAGTATGCGTCTCAAACATTTCTAATGAGTGTTCAAGTAGTTTGAGATGTCTTCGATGTACGGTCCATGTCTCACAAGAATACAAAAGAGCTGTCAAGTCACACAAGCCCTGTACACGCAGAGCTTGGTTTTCAAGGTGATGCTGCGATATGTCCGAACTCGTTTTTCAAGCATTCCAAAGGCAACAGAGGCTTTCTGTATCCTCTGGTGTATTTCTGCATCAAGGAAACCATCTCTTGACAGGGTGCTACCAAGATACACAAAGGTGTCTACCACACCTAATGAACTGTCATAGACATATTTGGTACAATGTATGGTTCACCAGGTGCTGGTGTGTACATGACTTTTGTCTTCTTCACACTAATTTCAAGACCAAACACAGTGTATGAGGCGGAAAAGCGATCCATAATGAGCTGCATATTTTCAGCAGAACAAGCAAGAAAGTCAACGTCATCAGCATATAGAAGCTCTCTTATTAGACTATGACAGACTTTTGACTTAAAGTTAAACCTTCTCAAATTGAAAACACTTCCAGTAGTTTTAAATTTCAAAAGAACACTTATATCACAGTCATGGAATGCATGTGAAAGCATTACAGCAAAGAATATGGAAAAAAGTGTTGGTGCTGGGATGTCCCCTTGTTTAACACCGTTATCAATCGGAATCTCCTCAGACAATACTCCATTGAAAAGAACACGAGCTTTCATGCCCTCATGCAACTGCTTGAACATGCTCACAAAGA
>RDPX01000074.1:1771233-1777723 GCA_003991215.1 Morbakka virulenta
TTATCTCACACTCAAAGCCCATTAAGCTACAGGAGGATAAACAAACATTTTGTTACTAAGGGGCTGAAGGCCTCTGAATTTTATGCTATTCAGGATTTAAGCAAAACTATTAGTCCATTGCACAGGTAAAAAAGTCATAATTAGTACCTTAGACTACCTTAGTCTAGTGATGTGATTGATGCAGTGTTTTCCATACGGCTATTTCATTTTTCTTTAATTGTGTTTCTGCTCTGCTTGCCCAGTTTCATACTTTCTCAATTTTTACTTAAAATGTTATCATTTTGCAATGTCTGTGTGTCTATCTGTCTGTCATTTTGTAAAATATTTTCTTTCAAGTCCACTCACTACCAGGTTACAATGTTGTGTTTTAAACTACTGTGACTCATTCATGTGGTTAAAAACTATGATTTAGGATGTGTTAATATTTGGCTTTAGGCAAAAACCAAATAAGGTTAATACTCGTTGTTTGACTTTGTCCAATGTTGTATAAAGATGGATATTGGGCAGACATATTTTGCCACAGTGACAGTGTTGACTTGGAAGTGACAAGAAGGGGGAGGGACTGGGAGAAGCCCTAAAGGAAGATTATGTGACACTTGGTTATTCACTATGATGTGAGAACCAAATCCAAGCCAAAGTCCTTTGAAAAATCATGTAAGGCATCAACTGGTGGAGGTTGTTTAGTATTGTCCTCTGCATTCCTTGGACAAGACAGGATATAGAGATACATACTGTTTTGATAAAATGTCATAAAACATACCTCTTCCAGTCTGTATGCTATCTCTCTACCAAGAACTGAAGGATCTAGAAGAAGAGCTTCATAAAGTGGTTTGAACAACTTGGCTTTATCATAACCACAATTCCTTGTGTGTTTTCCTGTCAAAATAAAATAGTCAGTAATAAAGTAATGTATGTGGCAACTGCAGAGTAATAAAAAAAATCTATTTAGAAAGATAATTATTTATAAGTACAAACTAAGCAGACAAGAAATACATTTAAAGTAAAGTCCAATACATATTTTGCAAAAAATAATCCCAAAAAATATTCCAAAAACATTATCTCAAAAGCCAGAAAATTATTATCAAAATGGACTCAATTGAGTGTTATGTTGGTGTTGGTTAAACAAAAAAACCCTGACTGATGATGTGACAGATGATAAGCTTTAACAAAAGTAATCATAGTACTCTCAATGTTCAAATAAAAGTTCTTGTGGCTGCTAATCCTATTAACAATACACTGATTTTCAATTAATCCACAGAGGTGATGATCCATGGGATTGTGCCATTAATGTATTAAAGTAAGCTTTTGAACACACTGGCAGACTCATTTTGCCAATTTGTGGGTGATGATTTATGACAAAAATAATTGGATGAACAGTGCTTGAATTAAAGTTAGCTTTTTCATAACTTGCTATGAGCATCAAAAGATTTTCATTTAAATACTTTACTCAAAGTGAAGTATGCTGTTGAAGTTGGTCCAAACTTTGGGTATATCACAAATATTTTTGTTCTTATAAATAAAAAATTTTTGAATGATTTGTATGCACAACCTTTCCCAAAACTTATTTTAAACAATGCAGTGTCTCAGTCAATGTATAAAACTTTTCCAGAAATCAAAAAAAAGAACAAGAGTATTCAGTAGAATTACATTTCTTGCCTGTCTATTCTAGAATAATAAATGCAGGTAAGTAAACGTCTATGTTTCTGCAACTTGAACATAACGAACATAAAAAATTTAATGGTAACTGGCAGATTAACATCTCACAAGTAATGCCAATTTGATAGAGGTTTTTTTGACAACTACCATTGTGTGTTTTATCAATAAGAACTATCTTAGGTTGGTTGTCTAGTTTATTTTGGGGTATAATGATAGCCTGAGGTCCAAGTGGTCCCTGTCTGAGTCTCATTGAGATATATCTGAGAAATTGTTACAAAGTATTAAATCAAGTGTACAATTTCAAACAAGTCATTTCTTCTGTTTTGGGATCAATCCTCTATTCACAACTGAAAGTTTTCCTGTTGAGGAATTGAGGAAAATAAAACTTAACTGTCAATTATCCCAAGCTAAACCCCACATTAATGGAACTATGGGGATCAGATGGGGAAAGATGATATTATGGCTTTACTGATAATTTCTTCTCCTTTATCGGTGGTAGGTTGGAGTTTCTTCTTTTGTGTTCTCTGAGGCTTGAAGGCATTTCTCCATCTGGGTCTGTTCCTTAACATATCGGTGGTAAATGGTAAGGAATTCCTTAAGGAAATAACTAAACCCACCTCTTGAACGCCCATGCCTTGACCTCCTTTCAGAAGAAAATCTGTCAGTGTTGTTTTCAGAAACAATTTCACCTTCTTCGACTGGTCCAAATCTCTCTTTTCGTCTCTGCTTTTTAGCATTATTTTCCTCTTCTTGTTTCATTCTGGAAATATCAAAGTCAGTACTATCACTATGACTAATATCCACTTCCATATTTTGTACTGAATGCACCCTATTTGCTGTTTCATCCGTCTCTTCATCAGCAAATCTATTTTTATCTTTAAAATATAATGTGTTAGAACAACTGATAAATTCACTGTCGTTTTCTTGCTCCTCCACTGCAAATTCATCATCTGAAGTCATAAGTTCAATTTCTTCTATCTCCATCTCTTAAAAAGTTTGTCACGGCCACACTGTCTTCATCAATAGTACTGCTTACCTAAAACATAATTAACCCCTCGCTACAATTCTTCTTCCAATTCTGAAAACAAGACTAAGTCCTATACAATAAAATAACAACTGAATCAAACATCCTCTATCATCTGGTAAGTAAAATAAAGATATTTTTTTGGTAACAAGAGTATGGCAGCAATACGTGTTCAAAACATCGATCAACATCAAAGTTTGAAAAAAGATGTTGCTGTTGTCATGATATTGTTGTTGTTGTAGGTACAGCTTGGCGGGAAAATCAGCCTTGAGGCTCACGCGGAAAAAGCTCACGCGCATTTTCCGCTTCAGCGGAAATGGCATCTCTTTGGAAACAAGCCCTTATTCAGGGTAAATTGTCACGTCCGATCTTCGGGAAAAAGGCGAGTTTCAGCTGAAAATGGGCCATATTAAAACAAATCAAAACAAAGGGTCAACTCCAATGCCTTTTATTTACGCTTGTGGAGTCATAAGATCGAATATAAGAACAAAATAACCTATTGATTTTCTTTACGTGCCTAAAACCTGAGGCCATTTTTTTGTTCTTTTTTTTAGTGTCAGGTGTGGAACAGACATCGACGACCATGGCGCGCCAAATCTTCCTGCTGTCCGTCTTCCTTATCAACTCGGCTTTCGAGGCCACTATGTGCCTCTATAAATCTACTTGTATGGACAACTGTTGCTATACCTATTGTTTTTATGTATAAGGTCAACACACATCTCTTGGCTTTAACCCCCTGCTTTTTTTGTCCTTTCCTTGGAGTTCCATACACTGAGTGACTTAATCACTTGTATGGTTCTTAACCATAAAAAGGCAGTTGCTAGTGTATTATCATTCGTAGTTATTTTCATGTGTATTAAAAACACAGCAAATTCAGTTTTAAATTGGGAGCTTCAGCGTTAACTTCGAATTTCATACACATACTATTTATCTGAATGACTTAATTTTATCCTCCGTTGGTACAGAATTGTTGTATGTGCAGGCGCTGTTGATTTTTCATAGATTTCTAATACCCTATTTTCTCTATTAAACGTCCCTCTCCAATAAACGCCCCCTCCCTAAAGAGTTAAAAGGGGGCGTTTAATAGAAAAATAGACAGTTATGATGTTGGAGTCAAATAAAACACAAAGATTTTATTATCTGCGATTTCTCTTCTATGATAATACGTTAATTATACACCGGAAACATCCGATACAACTTTTTTTTCTGGTGCTTCAATTCTGAGCAAGATTTATATCTAGTTTTTGTTTTGCAAATTTTTTTATCTAGCACCATCGCTATTTTCTTGTTTTTGGTTAGAGCTGTAAAATTTGCAGGCACCACAAAACCCACTTTCCATTTCCGTTTGCCCGTAACTTTAACTGTTATTTGGTTGCCGGGGTTTTCATTCAGAAAATGGTGCATCAGACTTGAAATTTCTATAGGAACATGACCAACCAATTCTTCCTTTTCTTCCTCGTTATTTTTATATACCCCAATGGCAAACTTATCATATTCTAATGCTTCGGATCGATCATCCCGACGGGCTACTAGTGTTTCTCCAACACATGGCGTCCAAATACTTTTATAAACATGGTGACCCCTAATAATACTTTGAAATACTAACCTGTGGTACAATTGAAAATTACGTTTCTCTACTGCTCTTGCCATTTCTGTCTTGCAAGTCTTGCAAATTAAAGAAAGGATGAAACCATTGCATTGCATCTAGAAGACACGTTTTTTGAAATTCGAAAATTCGAACCATCATTCCGATCAACGAGTAAAACCGATGCATTGTACGAAAAGAAAACGTGACTTCTAAACAAACATGGTACATTACATGTTGCAGTTTTATAAAAGCAAGATGAACAATCAACCGGAATTATCAACTCAAGCAATTTCTCACAAGGGCGAACAAAGAAAAAAATACAGCATGGAATTTAGAGGAAAAGTCATAATGTACGCCAAGCAAAACTCTCTTCATTCTGCAGCGAAAAAGTTTAGTATTGACCGCAAAAGAGTTCGCGAATGGATCAACAATGAAGAGAAAGTAGCCAATATGAAATGAAAATGATTCAGACTTGAAGGTGGGGGACGTAAGCTTACAGACAATGAACTAGAAGAGGACGTTCTTAGCTGGATTCACCAACAAAAAGAAAATATGCTTCGCGTTTCCAGAAAGCTCATAATGTTCAAGGCTAAAGCAATCTTTGATGAAAGATGTGGTGACAACGACGCCTTAAAGGCGAGTTTTGTTGCTAGTAATGATTGGTTGGTTAAGTTTTTGCGACGCAATAACCTGTCTTTGCGAAGAAGGACCACTATTTCTCAAAAAGACCCGTCCCATCTTATTAGTAAGCTTGTTGGCTATGTTATTCATGTGCGAAGATTATCAATGAACACTAACTATGCACCGAGTTGAACATTAGCAATGGATGAGACAGCTGTTTGGGCGGACATGATTGGTAACACAACCATCAACACAACTGGTGCAAAAGAAGTAGCACTCAAATCAACTGGTCACGAGAAAGTACGTGTAAGTGTTTGCTTGACCGCAAAAGCTGATGGTACAAAAATGAAACCCTTTATAGTTTTTAAAGGTGCCAAGCGAGAGTCTGCAGTTCTCAATGATCGATTTCAAAGTCGTTGTGCAGTGGCATCTTAGCTGAAGCGTTGGATGAATGAAGAACTCGTTCTTGTGTACTTAATCATAGGAATGTTTACTTTTCAAAAGCAACTGTTATGCTGGGATACGTTTGAAACTCAAATGACAGACTACGTCAAAAAGCTGTTGAAAGAAATGAAAACAGACGACGCCCCCTATTCCAGGAGGATACACAAAATACATTCAAGGCCCAGACGTTTGTTTGAACAAATCATTCAAGAGCCACATAATGGACCTTTATGATGCATGGCTAGCATCTGATTTCTATGAGTATAACGAAGCCGGCAACATAAAAGCTGCGCCAAGAGAATTAGTTGTCATCTGAATTTTGGAGGCATTTGGAGGAATCTGTTTGTTCTACCTTGTGTGAAATCTCCCTAAATTTTCCAGCTCCACTACGGAAACGCTTAAGCCCCAACGGTTGCATGGGAGGTATTCTTCAATCGGGTAGTTTGTTGATTCTGGAAGGAACCTTTGTAACCGTGGACATTTCTCAAAGGTAGTTTTTCTTTGTTCCTCTAACCATTCTGCAGTTGAAGAGACACCTAGCTTTTGTAGTAGGTCTCGGTCATGGTCCTAAAATGTCTCCCTGACATGAAGACCATCTCCTTAAGGAAATCAACAAAGAGACCAGACTTCCTGACATAACTCTATGTATGGTGGGAATCGAAATCTCCTGATTTTATTGCTGAATGTTTGTAGCAGGGTGGAGGATCAAAATGTGTTGTAGGTGGTTTGTAGATGTTGGTGATTGCAATGTCTCAATTGGTTGATATCGTTAACCTTTCAGTTTCACCATCCCTTGTAGTAGAGTCTTTCACAACAGCTGACACGTCATTACGAACAGGACTTGCAATGGCAATTTTTTCGTGGTTGATGGCGATGAAGGTGTAACCGTAGATTTTTTATCTTTTTATTACTGTTAACGTGAGACTCTTGAAGAAGTATGACAGAAATGGAATTGGGCATGGAAATTTTCTGAATGATTTCGCATCTTGGTCCTGTAAGATCTTCTACATTAAGTTAATAGATAGCGGAACCAGATAGTTTGTAAAGATTAAGTGGAAGAAGACTGTGTGTTTGTGTGTGTATGAGAGAGGGAAAGAGAGGGAGAGAGAGGGGAAGGGAGAGAGAGAGAGAGAGAGAGAGAGAGAGAGAGAGAGAGA
>RDPX01000074.1:1790980-1806775 GCA_003991215.1 Morbakka virulenta
AACGCTTTCAGGATATTCTGCAAAATCTGCTCTTTATAAACAATGACACAGCTGACAAAACTGATAAAGGTAACAAGATATGCTTAATTATTGAATTACTAAACAATCCCTTCAGAGAAGCTGCTTCTGACTCGGCGGGACAGTGCATTGATGAACACGTGACAAAGTTTATGGGTAAAAGTCCAATGAAGCAGTACATCAGAGCAAGCCTATCAAGTGGGGCTTCAAGTGGTGGTGTAGATGTGATGGTGTGACAGGATATCTATCAAAGTTCATATCGGAAATAAAAGATGCTTTATTACATGCGCTTATTTTTCGACTTGATGGATATTGCTTGCTTCAACAGCGTTATTGTATTCAATATGTTGAATTGGTGTCAACTAACATTGTTAGATTTCAAAATCGTTGTTGCCCAGTTTTTGATCGGTAGATTCAGCAGTCACCAAAAAAACTGCCAAGCATCAAGACCATCGCGACATTTCGCTGCTTTGGCAAAGCCTGGTACAGCACCCCAGCACCTTCCCGAGTTTCTGAACACGTCTTTGGTGTCATTACTGTGCCAATGAGGCCAAAGAATCAAGTACCTTTGCAAGGTGTGTAGATTGTGGCATCGCACTTTGTATGACAAAGGAACAAAACCGTTTTTGTGTTTCATATCGCATGAGAGTTTTCAAGTGCTACTTATAATATTGGTAATGCCATTGATCGTACCTCATTGATTGCATTGGTTATGTTGTAATATTTTGAAAAAACTTTGATGCAAAATGATGGTAGTTTATTCATATTCATCATTCCCTGAACCTTCCCTGAATTTGTCAAAGAAAATTCAATTAGGATAAATGATTGAAGAACTTATGAAAGCAGGTAGGTATGATGTATAGATTGAGAGATTAAGAAAATGCAAACATGAAGAAAAAGAGTAGAAAAATATCTGCAAATGGTTGGAAAACCTATATTTTTTTCTGTTAATTTCTATGTAATTTTAAATATTGCACATTTATGAATCTTGTAATATTAGGAATCATAAGCAACAGTTTCCTCTCCATACCACAGGGACACCATTGTCTCTAACCATGAGTGTGAAGGGTGTAAGGCAATATTTCTATGCCTCACAAGGAAGTTACAAGGAATCATTTATATGCCCTAAGTTTTTGTTTTGTTTATTTCTTACAGTCTATCAATCCTTACTGGTCGGTATCCCTTGTCTACCACAGGGACACTGGTGTCCCACTCTGTATCTCAGTAACCATGCATGCATAGTAAAAGGGACCAAGTTACTTTAAGTAAGCATTAGAAATTGTCCAAAAACCCTGAAGATTGTCTATTTTTCATTGCCCAATTCCTTATGGTAGTCAAAGGGTTAAGATTGTACGTCCATGGGTCTCCTTGGTCCATGCTCAACCCCCAGGCTCAGCCCCCTTGAAGACCACCTGCCTGGTGGCTCTTGCCGGTCGTTCCCTCTGGATTCTACCCTAGTTGTCAGTAGATACTAAACAACCTACTGAGTCAGGTCAGTATAAGCCAGAAAAGCCTGTTGCCAAAAGCTTCAGGTGAAGCAGATGCTCATCCCAGTTGGCTGTAGCACTGTTGAGTGGCAGTTCAATGGATTCCTCCCACGTTCTACGGCAGTCAAGCCCTAAAGAAATGAAAATCCAAGAAGTGTCTGTCTGGCATCCAGCAACTAACTTGGTGGATTGGCCTCTGCGACTGTTGGGTATCTCACTGCAAGTCATTTCCCATTTAAGAGTAAACTTTTGACAAATCTGGTCCCTCAGACACCATAAATTTGAGTTGGAAGGTCAGCTAGGACAGGCGCTTCCATAAAATCTTGTTTCCAAACAAATATGGCAAGTTCAAACACTGATCTAGATACAGACAGTGCTGGTACTCATGTCAGTAATGTCTCTGGTTTGGCCCCTTCATATCAGGTGCATGGGGCAGGGTTGGGCCATCAAGGCAAATCCTGCAAGCGCCTGAGAATATTCACAATTAGTACACTTAATGTGAATACTCTGTGTGGTAGAGTCTGTGAGGTTGTAGAAACACTCCATTGTAGAAATATTGCTGTCTGGTGTGTTCAAGAGACCAGGTATCGTGGAAAAGGATGTCGCACTATCACAGGGAAGAACTCGAATTATAAACTCTACTGGTGTGGTAACGACAAAGGCTCTTCTGGAGTCGGGGTTTTGGTTGCTGAAGAGTGGATTAATAAAGTGTTTGATGTCCTTTGTGCATCAGAGCACATTATCTTGGTCAAGTTAATTGTTGGACAGAGAGTGGTTTCCATCCTATCTGTGTATGCCCCACAAAGTGGACTTAGTGATGTACAGAAAGATATATTCTATGCAGATTCTAAGCTAAGTAACATCTAAGGTCCCTGCCTCTGAAATTTTATTCCCGTGTAGTGACTGGAATGGTCATGTTGGAAGTATTGGTACCAGCTTTAGAAAGGTGCATGGCGGTTTTGGTTTTAGTAGGTCAGAACCTGATGTCGGATGTGAGAGATTGCTGGAATATGCAATCTCCAATGATCTTCTCCTTGGCAACACCTGTTTTGAGAAACGTGACAGCCACCTAATCACTTACAGATCTGGGCCGGCATAGACTCAGATTGACTTCATCCTCTACTGAAAATCAGTCCGCAGGTATATAAAGGATGTAAAGGCTATCCCATGTGAGGAAGTCGCACTACAACATCAACTTCTGGTCTGTGACTTTTTTATTGACTTCGTTTAAGAATATGGAAGCTCAAAGACCCTTTGGTACAGGGTCACTTTCTCTCTCTCTCAATCTCTCTCTCTCTCTCTCTCTCTCTCTCTCTCTCTCTCTCTCTCTCTCTTTCTCTCTTCCTCTCTCCCTCTCTCTTCCTCTTTCCCTCTCTCTTTCTCCGTCTCTCTCTCTCTTTCTCCGTCTCTCTCTCTCTATCTCCGTCTCTCTCTCTCTATCTCCCTCTCTTTCTCTGTCTCTCTGTCTCTCTCTCTGTCTGTGTGTCTCTCTTCCTCTCTCTCCCTCTCTCTCTNTTAGGACAGAAAAATTAGCACTTACACGGTCTCTCTCTCTCTCTCTCTCTCTCTCTCTCTCTCTCTCTCTCTCTCTCTCTCTCTCTCTCTCTCTCTCTCTCTCTCTCTCTCTCTCTTGCTTGTAAGAAAGGTACTGGTTCTCGTGCAGCGTATGACTCAGCAAAATGTGTTGCTAGAAGGGCAATCCATCATGCACGTCTTGAGGCTGACAAAGCTGTTTTAGAGGGAATTGAGTGAAACTCAACTAACAAACATGTCTACCACCTTGTCAAGCAGTTGCTGCATAAAAACACTGATGTTGGTCACAAACCAATTAGAAATGATGCTGGAGAGTTGTCACTGAATGATGAAATGAAACGAAAAGCGTGGGCAGAGCATTTCAATCGGCTCCTAAATATTGAATTTGAGTGGGATCCATCACACCTTCCTTTTGTCCCTCAACATCATGGCTCCCCAATCAGTGTCACCTCTGACATGATCAAGGTTGTTATCTCACAAATGAAAGATGGCAAAGCAACGGGTCCATCTGGTGTTGTCCTGGAGATGATCAAGGCTGCTGGTGACCCTGGAACAGAGATGTTCAGATCCGTGACTTGGTTACTTCTATTATTGATGGCAGGAAGATTCCAGGGGACTGGGAAGAAAGCTTTATTGTGTGCCTATACAAAGGGAAGGGAGATGCGTTAGACCATGGTAACTACAGAGGACTCAAGCTGACTGAGCATGTGATGAATATTCTGGAAAGGCTAATTGATAAAGTCATCAGGGGTCAAGGATGCCAGTTTGGTTTTGTTCCTGGAAGGGGTACTACGGATGTCATTTTTGTTATTAGGCAATTGCAAGAAAAGTATATGGCAGCTGGCAAAAACATCTATATGGCTTTTGTGGACCTTGAAAAAGCCTTTGACCGTATTCCACGCAAGGTCATATGGTGGGCAATGCACAAGCTCGGCATTGAAGAATGGATTGTCCAGCTAGTACAGAGGATGTACAACAATGCAATGAGCTGGGTTTGTGTTGGAAATGGTTACAGCTGAATTTGAATTGAAAGTTGGGGTGCATCAGGGCTCAGTGTTGAGTCCTCTTCTGTTCATAGTGGTATTAGAGGCACTATCAAAAGAGTTCCGTTTGGGTGTTCCATGGGAGAACCTGTATGCTGATGACCTCATTATTGTAGCAGAGACTCTAGAGGAGTGTACCAGATGTTTACTTATCTGGAAAGATGAAATGGAAAGGAAAGGACTGAGAGTAAATGTTGACAAGACCAAGATCATGATTTGCCCTGGTTTGGACACATTGAAGAGGTCAGGCAAATATCCCTGTGCGGTGTGCTTTTCTGGTGTTGGTAACAACAGCATTTTGTGCTGTGGGTGCAAATACTGGGTGCATAAAATGTGCAGTGGACTGAAAAAGATAATTGTGGACCCCAACTTCTTATGCAAAAGATGTAGATGTGAGGCACGACCTGTGGATGGCAGAACCAAGCAAACAATTTCTGTTGGTTCTGATGTGCTTGAGGTGGTGTCTACTTTCTACTACCTTGGCGATACACTCTCTGCAGCTGGTGGCTATTCACTTGCCTCAATCACTCGTATAAAGTCTGCTTGGAGCAAGTTTGAGGTGCTTCTCCCAATCCTGTCATCAAGACATCTGACACTGAGGACACATGGAAAAGTATACAATACTTGTATATGTAGTGTCATGTTGTATGGCAGCAAAACATGGCCCATGATCAAGAAAAACTTATTGCACATGCAGCGTAATGATAGGGCAATGATTAGGCAAATCTGTAGTACTAGACATGACCAGGTGCAGACAACTCCTTCAAGCCAATTGCTGTCCAAGCTAGGATTAGCCGACATAATGCACACTGTGAGTATGGCAGGATGTTCTGAAGGATGACATCTCTGGCTGGGGCCTTGGTTCAAGTGACCCCATGAATAGAGCCACCTGGAGATCTAGTGTGAGATATGCCATGCGTGCAGCTAGCCAGGCATCTGGAGGGAAGCTCACCATTATGGAGGATGCTTACAGACCTGCACGATAATCAAAAAGAACCGATTGTATGTATGTATGTGTGTATGTATGTATGTAATAGTATATCTCCCCTATCATTTTTATTACCAAAACCAAAAGTTTTAATGTTTTCATTATTTATCTTAGATGATCCTACTTTATCATTCATGTCATCCATAATCAATTTGACATCTCTGTTAGGTATGCAATCTAATGTCTCTTGTAGTGCATTGTAAAATTCATCTATCTTTTCTTTGGAGGCTGTATTTGTTGGTGCATAGCACTGTACTATAGTAATGTTATGGGGTTTGGTTTGAAGATATACTTTCAAAATTCTATCTGATATTGGACTGTATCCCATCATTGTGTCAGCAACATTTTTAGACAATATAATTGCTGCACCTTTGCTGCATCCATATCTTTTCCCAGAGAAAATTATTTTGCAAGCATTTTCACTCTTAAAACTGCCACTATTATTCCAGTTAGTCTCAGAAATTCCAAGTATCTCGATATTATTACATTCTATTTCATTGCATACTGTTCTTAGTTTCCCCAGTGCTTTCAGCTTTCTTACATTCCACATTGCAAACTTAAGTTCTTTCCTAAAATTTAAGTGTTTTGGTTGTTTTCCAGTATCTTGCTTTCCATTCCCAGCCTGTTCACTCACCAGGTCATGTGCCCTTGTTGACCGGCACAACAGACAATGGGGTCTGAGTTTGGCTTATTTCTTCTTTTCATTTGGGTGTGTAGTCAGGAGCCAGAATGAGAGAAGTAGAGGCTCCAAGGTTCTTTCTTCAATCACAGTACCATCTAACTGGGTTTATTTGTATCTGCCATAGGTAACAGTTGCACTGTTAAACACCTTGTACAAAACCCACTGACCTGCTTATGACAGTTTCACTGTGACCCTGGTATGGGGAGCAATGGGATGTTACTTCCTACTGAGGGAAAACCCCAGGATGCAGTTTAAGATCATTACCCAGGACAACAACAAAGCTTGACTCCTGAAAAAATAAAAGAGATTTGTGAGAATGATGGAGACATCAAATTAACACTTTGTAATACAGAGTGATCTCTAAGGAAAAGGCTAATATTGAAATGAAAATAAAGGTACTTTGTAAAGTTCATGAATTTGAGGGATGTGGGAGGGGGGCTGTTGTAACTAATGCGGTTAATAACAATACAAAAACATAAGAGTGTTAGTGATGCCATAAGGATGGATGGCATTAAGACAGGTTTTAAAGATTTAAGGAAGATTGTGAACATAGCTTTTGGTGTAATAGGAGGTGTGAAGGAGAGATTAATTTAAGGTTTTGATTTTTTAATTTTCCAGATGGTGGATTTTTAAAACTGGATTTTCAGTGAAAAGGATGGTTCTTGACAAAGGTGTTATTGTGGAATACATGGAGCGAGGAAGCCTTGAAGATTGTAACCACTCCCTTTTACTTGTGCATGGCTTTACATCAACAAAAGATTCCTTTTGTCGATTTGCAAATTTTCTGCCTAAACGTATGCATATTGTTGCATTAGATTTGCCTGGTCATGGAGGCAGCTCATATACAGATGATGATCATATATTGGAGTCTATTGTGAATAGAATTAAACAGGTAGTTTTTATTTGTTCAGTTTTAGGTTTTCTACTATTTTATATATTCAAAACCCAGTCACAGGTTATGATTACTATGTAACCTGTGCCGGTCCCAAGCCCAGAAAAATGGGGAGGGTTTCCCATCAGCAAGGGCATGTGGGGAGTAAAACTCTCCAACCAAATTATATTAAATCCAGATGCAATGGCCCTCAGTCCTGGGCAGCTCTTTAATAAGTGGAGGGTGTTAAGAATCCCCCAGCAGTGTGCCAGTGCAGATTAAGCAAGAGCAAAGAAAGAGATGATAAAGATCTGCACTGTAAACGTTGGGACATTGATTGGAAAACGAAGAGAGGTAGTGGAGATGCTGGCAAGAAGGCAGGTAGACATACATTGCATGCAAGAGATCAGGTACAAAGGAGTGGGAACCACTTCATTTGGTGGCAGTGCAGAGAAGTATAAGATGTGGTACTGTGGCAACAAATATGAAAGTAATGGTATCGGAATGCTGGTACAACATGATCTTGCAGAGCGAGTGTTGGAAGTTGAGAGGTTTAATGATAGAATAATGAAACTCAAGATACTGCTAGGTAAAGTTATTTTCCACATATTTACAGCATATGTGCCCCAAGTAGGATGAACAGATGCTGAAAAAGAGGCATTTTGGGAACTTCTGGAGGAGGAAGTGGCAAGAGTTCCTAAGACAGAGGGCCTAATCATTGGTGGTGATCTGAATGTTCATATTGGGTTAGAAAGAGATGGGTTCTCAGAGGTAATGGGGCCCTGTGAATATGGCACACAGAATCAAGAGGTTGCAGTTATTTTAGAGTTTTGCAAAAATCAAAACCTCAGAATTATGAACACATTCTTCAAAAAGGATAAGAACAAGACTGTCACATGTGTGAGTGATGGCTCTGAGACACAATTAGATCTGGTGTTGATGTGGTCCAGAAGTGATGCTGTACCCACAGACTGCCATGCAATCCATGGAGAGTGCTATGCAGCACAACACCAACCCCTAAGAGCAGATATTATGATACATGCTATGAAAAGAAGAAAAATTGTCAGGCAGAAGAAGCTGAAGCTATGGAAATTAAAGGACAGTGCTTTGAATCAAGAATTTAAGGCAAAGTTACAGGAAAAGTTTCTTAATTCTGGAAATGAATGGAGAGCTACAGAGAATTATTATGGACACCTGCAGAGATGTGTGTGGTGAGACAACTTGAGCAAGAGGAAGCGTGAGGGAGGTGTACTGGTAGTATGATAAAGTGCAGCAAGCAATTAGAGACAAGAAACAGTTTTTCAAAGTTTGGCAAAGGAGCAGAAATCCAGATGATTATGAGATATACAAACAAAAGAAGGAAGAATTAAAAAGAACAGTCGCTCAAGCAAAATTGGCAGTACTAAATGCACAGTGTGAAAACCTAAACTCAGCTGAAGGCAGAAAGAAAATGCTTGCAATGGCAAAAACAGATGAGAAAAGATAAGAAAGACATTATTGGTGGGAACTTTATAAAAAGGGCAAACAGTGAAATAGCAACAACAGAAGAAGACATTCGAAATAGATGGAAGGCTTATTTTTATGAACTGCTGAACAAACAAAATCCTAAAGAAATAGGGGAAGTGGAATGTGTGGAGGAGCCTATACAGGATGTAAGTAAGGAAGAGGTAAGACCAGTACTGTTAGCAATGAAGGCCAAGAAGGCTTCAGGACTGTCTAACATGTCTGGCAACATACTCAAGGCAGCCAGTGAGGCAGGAGTGAAGCAACTCACAAGGGTTTATCAGAACATTATGTACAAGGAGGTATGCCCAGAGGAATGGACAAACAGCACAACAGTCCGTTTCTACAAAGGTTTATTATATATAATAAAAATGTATTTCGCCTGTGAAATTGGACCTTTATTTCATTCCACGAAAATAAACACTAATTAAAAAAAACCCTGCCGAAATGCAATTTTTATTCGAAAAGGAGGAAAATTTGTTACATCAGAGTTCATTATTCGAGGTCCCCTCCTTATAATGCCGTAGTACCCTATCGATCAATCATTAAGTGATCCATAGAATATAAGAACATGTGCCTGCTACATACAAAGAAAAACCTTGTAAACGAGTTCAACCAGAAAGGCACTGCAATGTATTCTCCAGTTTATGAATTGTGATTCAGCTTTAGCGCAGCATTTTCTGCTTAACCCCGGAAAACTGTGAACATTTCAAGATTTAATAGGTCAAAGTCATTGCTAGAACTTGGTCAGCCTACGACTTAGGAGCATTGAAGGGAATTCGTTTTAACCTTTGGTCACCGTTTTGTAGAAAAGAAGAATCTGAGGTGGTCTTTCTTTGGACTGGCCACTACAAAAAATGCCTGCCTTTCTTCAATGCACTCTTTCTTTTTCGTATTGATAAAAGCCCGCTTGACTTGTGCTTTTACACTCTGGCATCTCAGACCAAAACGAATGTAATTTTTATTGTGGTGTTACCTATTTATAAATGTAATCCCTGTATCATTTAGAAAACCGCCATAATCTTCCTGTAAGGTAAGGTAATGGAAAGTGAAAAGTTCTCTCGCAGATGATCACGAAACGCTAAAATCTGTGAATTAATGAATAATATTAAAAATGTGATGTTTATTAAACAAACTTGGTTGATTAACTGCATAAATAGGTAAATAGATAGGTAGATAGATGAATAGATTTATTGATTGATCGATGGAGAGACAGACAGACAAACAGACAAACAGAGAGAGAATTAAATTTAGAAAAACAACCTTATTACCTATTTGCACAGAGAAAAAGATATTCGCACCAAACAATGCTTAAGCTACTTTCTCGTCTTTTGTTAGATATACATTACTTCAGAATTATTGTTTATTTGTCACCAACAACCAGTATATTAACAATATTTGTTCTTTTTTGCCATGGATTGAGCATTGGTGAACTAAACAGAATTGTTTATTCTCTCATAGTTTTGCATATCCAAGCAACTGGACTGTAGAAAATTCCATATTGTTGGAATAAGTTTAGGTGGCTTAATAGCTGGTTTATATGCTCAAAAGCATGAAAAGGACTTACTCTCCACCACGTTTATGTGCCCTGCAGGAATAAAAAAAGATCAAATGCCTCTGCTAAAGAAATTATATCAGAAGAGAGGAAAATTCGCATTGCTTCCAGAAACCAATGAAGAGTTTATGGCTTTGTATGATATGTTACTTTACAAAAAGGTTCACCTTCCTAATGTTTTAGTGAGTGGTATTATGCAGATGAGGCTAAAGTCACACGACTTCTTTATGAAAGGTATGAGATGGTATCTTTCTTTTTTGTACCTTTGTATTTATTTTTTAAGGAACTTCAAGCCACACGAGTGCAGAGGATTATATTGTGTTTGTTAGGTTGTTTTCCTTCATACCTTTTATGAGTATTTTTTTATTAAGTGTATTTTTCTCCTAATTTTAACACCGTCAACAGAAGCACATCACCTGTCACGCCCAAGGGAGAAACAATTTTGCGCAGTACTAAGAGAGCTCGTAATCTCTCTCCTGGCTACCAGGTTTCAAATCTGTACTCGTTCTTTTTAGGTAAGATAATGAACACGTAGGGCAACAAACTTCTAGAATCACTGAACTTTTGGAAAAAGCATTCTAAACTTTGATGGGCATCGTCAGTAATTTTTCTTTCGTTCCTCTTTTTCTTTCCTTCTCTTTTTCTTTCCTTTTTTCCCCGTGCCTTTTCCTTTCTCCACTATCTTTGTTCTCCCCTATTTTCTTTTCCTTTTCTTCTACGCTCCTTTTATATTTTCTCTGTTGTTTTACCCCCTGGCTTTCATTGTCTTCTTTTTTACTCAACTCGTCTTCCTTCTCCTTTTCCATGCCTTTCCCCCGTATCCTCCTTTCATTCCTCGCCAGAGGCAGAGCGTGAGGTACCCATACCATCTGAGTCTTTTGTAGGTTTTTTGTTTCGGGATTTAAAAGGGGGGTCATGTCGTTTGTGGTATTATTGAGCCTTAGTAAAGGTATTTTTTTCAAAGAATTATTGGCCACTACTTTTTCTATGGCAGTATCTCAATCTTGATGTAAAGATAAATATACTTGATTAGGTTTGTTGTAGTCGAAGATACAAGCATATGAAAGTGACTGTGAAACTACTGTTGTTGGCTTCTTTTTGCATCACTTCAATTTCATATTGCTGTCGATAAATAAAATAAATTTTTTTTTTTTCTTTAAATAGTAAACATGAATTGTTTGGAAGTTATTTCGATTGCAAATTTACAGAGAAGGATTTTAAACATTTTTGTTATTTTACATCATTTTTCTATTTTAACCATTTGTTTTAGATAGCCCAGATAATAACTATCTTCAATTTGATTTTTGTCATTTACAATGGGGTTTTTTCCATACTTTAACAGTTGCTTTAGATTTAAAAGCTAAAGAACTCCATTCTGTACTTGGTGAAAGCTTGCACGAAATAAAAACACCAACTTTGGTGCTTTGGGGAAGCCATGACCTGGTATGTGATTTTGAATCTATTCTAAATATTGATCTCTCACGATAAAAACATGTTCTCCATATTGTTGGGGTTTTTTTGGGGGGGTGTAGATATGCTGAGATATACCCTACGTTTTTATGTTACAATAGTCGTTATTTTTCCCACCATGGTGTTGATACTTTTTTAATTGAGGTAGTGGTAGTGAAGAAAATTTTAAAGCTTTTTTTTTATGCAACATGCAACACGAGGTCACACTTACAGCACTTAAACCTGCAATGATATTCAGTACAGTCCTAAATATATGACCACCCAGTGTTTACTTTCAAAAATTACAATGGAACTATGATAGGTTGGATTTTTAAACCACATTTCAACGGTAAAATGAGCTTAGGGATGCAGCTAGATGAACTGTGAACAATACGTCTAGATACTATATATGAGTCCTGAATTTAACGGGGTTTTTTAAAACTCGAATAATTCGTTGTTCTTTTCTTTTTTCCTTTTTTGTTAGCAGTTTTCTAGCATTGTTTTTAGATATCTGAAATAATCAGACACCTGCATCTTTTTATGTATTGAGGTATTTAATATCAGATTTTGCTGCATCATATGCTTATATTGAGTTCACGTGGTAAACCCAGTAAGCAAAGTGAGTAAGATGTAGAGATAATAAAATATTGCATGTACAGATAAGGTTGTTTCAAAGCACTTGATGATAATTAATTATGCCTACATTGCAAAATACATCTCCGAAATTGTCTCAAGTTGTCTCAATCTTTTGTTCTGAAGTGATTTTATGGTCGTCCAGGTTTTGATATTAGTACTTACTACTTACTTAATACTGTTTCTGCCGGTTCAGTAGTCTAGTGGCATCCTGAGTCAGCAATCAGTCCTTCTTGATGTGCATTCCACGAGACCTTGTCTTTGGCCAAGCGTATTAGTCGGTTCAGGTGTTTGGGTGTGTGTAGGGTCCCGAGGGCAGCTCGTTTGATGTCTGCTCGGATTGTTTCCAGTATGTTTGAGCAGTGTCTGCCACGCCCAGCCTGGTACTGTTTGATGCCATCAATTGTAACTAAGTGCAGGCCTTTTAATTGAGAGTCGGTATTTTATCCATGCTATCCTTCATACATCCCATATTTCATCGATTTAAGGGGTGGGTTATAATTATTTTTGCACCCGTTTGTGCGGCTCAAGTTCAAAGGTAGCTTAAAAACAAAGGCGGCATATATTTTGGAAGCAACTGAGAAGAAAAGACGTCCCATTTGCCTTTACATGTGTTCTTCAGGTAAAACAAAAGACCATATGTTTCAAGGCTGCCTGTCATACGTCCTTCCTGTGGTTTTTGTTCAGTCTTGTTGACAAATACTATAGCTGCTGACTCATTTAAATTGACTTTCCTTTGAATTTTGGGCGTAAGGAAGTGTAATGCATTTATTTTTGAAGATCCCTTTGGACGGAAGGTCGCTTTTATATGCCCAAAGAACCTTCGTTTTCTCTGTTTTAAGACACTGTCAAGTTGCAAATATGAGATTTGATCGATAAAGATCGCTAGCTGATAGATCATTAAGCAAGTTATATGCCTAGTTTTTCATTTTCATATCACTTTTATACAGAGGTAATCATACTTATTGAATATGATATACCCTGTAGGTTTTGTATTGTAAAGCATGTAGCAGCGTCTCGCTTGTTACATACTTTGTTGTTGGGCTCATTTTTGCTTGACTTATTGACAAAAACAAAGTCAAACTTGGGAATATACTGGATCTCGATGATATTGTCGCTGCGGATCGTATCAACGCCACTTTTAAAGAGAGAAAAACTAACATAGTCCCTTGGGACAGTCGTAACTTAGCGTCGCTCTACAAAGAATAATTTGAAGGCACATTAGACCATGTCTGTATATTACTAATGAGTATCTTAACAATGAGTCGAAATAATTTTATTCAATCGTCCGCAGGGCGGTGTTGCTGTAAATTTCACAACTGCTGTGGCTTCTTTCCAGGCTGCTCTCGGTCACATAATCCCTACTATGTTTCTAAATATAGAATTGTAAAGTTTGGTAAAGTCAGTAAATCGTACCACAGCTGAGAAGTAATATAGCATGTGTTAATTGACCTAACAATTAGTGAGTATATACACCCGGGTATTAATTTTGCTTCCTACCATTCTGATTTGGAGTACGTATTTGGGGTAAAAGTAATTTTCTTAACACATATTTTCCAACTTCCCATGATATTTAAAATTTTGTTGGAAATAGTGGGATGGCGATGTAAAATCACCGCAAGGTTGCCAAAACCACAGACGTTCTTTAGTTTACTCACTCTTAGAATGAATTTTTCCTGTTTTCGCAGTAAATGGAATATCGTGACCCATTGAGGTTAACAGATGGTTCGTGAAAGACGTTGGCAACTTTGGCCTCTATGCTTTTGTAGACCTTTTTAAAAACTTTACTTACATTTACGAAATAGTATGTTTGTTGGTATGTACTTTTCCTTTTAAGATTCTTGATGTGAGCTCACTTGACGTCTTCAAAGAGAAACTGCCTCAGGCAAAATTGGAAGTTATTGAGAATTGTGGTCATACAATTATATTGGAAAGACCAAGAAAGTCTGCTTCAGTTGTAACAGAGTTTATCAACTCGTTTGATTAACATAACCACGAAAAGGATGCTTTAGCAATTACATAAGGTCTACAGTAACTAACCTTGTATTTATTTTCTCTTGAGCTAATGATTAGGGAAAATGAAGCAAATACGGTTAGGTATTCCTGCAACAACTGGTTGGGTTTTTTCCGAAAAAACATGTATCATTGATGTTATCTTGCTTCTCTATTTACACAATAATAATCCAAGACTTTTATGACTAATATTGGCCCTGTGTAGTGTAGTATAGTATAGTATGCATAAGAATGGACTCATAGCCCTTAAAAAATCACTGTTGCCCCAGTTACTGCAAGTTCATTAATTCATTTCAGTTTTGTTGTTGTTGTTGTTATTGTTGTTGTTGTTTTCCCTAAAAGGGTAATTATTAATTTTTAAGCAGTCATATGTACGTTGTAAATAGGGAAAAGTGTATTCGTAATTCTTAATCGTAACCAGTGCTTGCAGGCAATGTTCTCTACACGGTTTCAGTTCTGAGTTTATTTTCCGAGCTAATAAGGTTTGGAATCCTGTATGATGCCGTTGTTTGGTATTAAATTATCTCATCCAAGTTGTACGTCTAATGAACTTAGTTCCAGTTATAAGATAATCAGATAAGGACAAAAAGGAGAGATGATAGTCTCCTTGAAAGATACTACAGCTTATTTGGCTATGAGATTATTTTTTTCATGTGATAAAACAGAATGACACTCTAAAATGACAATTTACCTCGTAGAAGATAACGGTGGTGCAAGTTATTTGAAATAATTATGGTGCTTTTAATACCCCTACCCATTTTATGTAGTTGGCTGTCAAGTGCTCTGCGGCAATCGCTTCGTGCCATGCTGAGATCAGATTTTTTACACCCCCAGGTCTCAATTTTCTTTTTTGTTTTTAAGGAAGTGGTCTTTGTATCCCCAGGAACCTCTACAGAAGGCTTTTTGCACGATGGGGAAAGGAGTCTTTTTTAACAAAGGTGTGTCCCCACCCTGTGAGTGTTGGTGTGGTCTTTCTGCATATAGTGGCGAGACCAGTTATTTACCACTGCTTCTTCAATTTTTTCATTTATTTTGTTTAAGCAAGCAGGTATTTAAGCCCGTCTGAAATTCATTGTGTGGTTTCTTCTAGTAATCTTAAGATATTAGATAAAAATTGTACTAGCAGGTGCAGCCCGCCGCAGAAGTTCTTCATTGTACCTACAGCAAGAGCTTAATTTGTTAGGCTGTGGGAACATACTTTGTAGATTTCATGTAATTTTGACTTGTTAACTCTGAAACTGAAATATAAAAGTAACATTCCTTGCATTTGAAAAACTGGTAAAACCCCCGTAGATGTTTAAACGACAGCCATTCACAGGGAATCATTCGTAATAGAGGGTGTGACTTCTCGAAAAGCGACCCCATCTCTTTGTGTCATACTTCCCCATTGTCAGAAGCTTCAATTTCCTCCCTTCTTGCACAGAGATCCATTTCTGTGAGCACAGTGATCCATTTCTGTGAGCACAGTGCTTCCGTATCATTAAGGGATTCGTGACAAGTGAATGTCACTTTGGCTAGCGATGAACAATAAAACAGTAGTTTGGTTCAGGAGTTATTAATGCTAAAGTCAGCCAACATAGTCATGGGGTCTGGAATGCCATAATGATGCCAAATCTGAAATATGTTTGACAATTTGGCTTTGACAATTTGGCTGTTAAATGTCCATTCTTCGTGTGGGATCACAGCTGTACTTGCAGAGGGCCACGTGTTTGATATGTTTGGATTAAATAACGTCGATTTTAAAATTTTTTTAATCTTTTTATTTTTTTTATATAACTGTATTCCAAATCTGCTTCGTTTTCAGTAAATGTTATTAGTGATTCTTTGCTGGTAGCAGGGTAATAAATTGAACTTGTAAAGTCATCTTTACTCATTTTTTCGATATTAATTAGCCTTCTAGTTTTCACATTTCTTATCGCGTGCAGCCTTGTCAGATTTGTTTGCGTTCAATCAATCAGTGTCACTTCCTCGGAGTCGAAGGTGGTGCACCATGTTCTGCCAAGCCAGTTTATTTTCAGAT
>RDPX01000074.1:1812287-1826328 GCA_003991215.1 Morbakka virulenta
TTGACTTAATTGCGTAACCCTCCTTGGGTCTTTGCACATTCTTTCTTTACATATTCCTTCCAGGTGGCACGATCTTTCGCCTTGCGTTCAGCAGTCAGGATCGGAATTCTGAGATCATCTCGGATTTGGTCTGCCCAACGCTTTTTTGGTCTCCCTCTACTTCTTTTTCCTTCAAAATCTTCTTTGAATGCTCTTTTCACAAAGCTACCATCTCCTCTTCGATTCACATGTCCGAACCAAGTAAGCCTTTTTTTCTTGATGAGAGTTAGTATATCATCCTTCATGTTTAGAAGCCTTCTTATGTCTGATAGACGACACCTGTCCCTCCTTGTTTTTCCAACCACATTAATTACTAGCATGGTTCGTATAAAACTCGTCAAATCCTCCTTCATTTGTTAATGTATTCACTTGCTCAGTTGATTAATTCTGTATTAGTGCAGTAGTGGCCGAGTGTTTTAAAATCAACAGGTTCCCATGCAAGATTTTCGATTCAAACCCCAGCCATGTACATTGAAGTACCACGCCCAATTTGGTTCTCCCTTATTAGTAACATAATAATGAGCTTGTACATGTTTTCGGAGATAGTACTGAGACAGTGATGCGCTAAAGTGGCTTAAAGGCCTTCCTTAGGGCAAAAGACCTATAGAAAAATATTTATTTTCCTGGCATATTTTGTCTATCCATTATGTATTTATTTATTTTTCATTGGTAAGTGCTGTCCAGTTCAACCAAAGACATGTAATTACTGCATGCCACAAACATCCGATACAATGTGATTGTAGAATTGTGAATTGAGAAGCAGGAACCACATACTGTCTGGAGATGCTGACAAAACTAATATTCATACTGAATCTGTGTCTTTTGTTTTCTCAAACAGCTCCTGTAGTCACACTATGCTTTTGTGCTTGTTTCATGAGATAGCCAGGTGAGAAAGCCAGGTCAACAATCACTTCCTTGCACTTTGAAAATCAAGACAGCGTTTATACAGAAACGAACTGTAAACTCAATTGCTCAGATGCCAATAAATTAACTAAGGTGCACATGTTTACTCCACCCATGAAAAATTAAGTTTAAGACTTCCATAGATGTTACTACAGAACTAACCAAAACTTTTTTTGTGGTCTACTGCCGGACAATCATTGGTTTTAATTAAAGTGTGTTGCACTTTGAAATGAGAGCATGCAGTAAAGAATGCTTGGTTCAGGTATGCAAATATTCCCTTGAAGAGCAACTTGTATCAGAGGACATGCTACTGGCTCTTCTAATCTCCCTTTTCAAACAGTGCGATCCAAAACACTTCTACACTGGAGACCCATATCTTAATATTGACCACAAAGTCATTACCAAAACAATGACCAACTGACTCCAAACGGTCTTACCCCTACTAAATAATGAGGACCAAACTTATGAACTACGAAACCGTTTAAATTTTGAGAACCATTTACTTAATCAGGACTAGTTGGTTATGCCCAACAAAAGTAGACACCCCTAGCCACACTCCACTTCGGCCAAGAAAAAGCTTCTGACCGAATTGAGTAGTCATTTATTGACAAAGTCCTTACAACCCTAAAATTTAGATCAATATTCCAACAATACCTTCAGATGCTCCACACAAATATTCAAGCAACAGTTATCAACAAACACCAACAGTCCTAACCCTTCTTTGTCTTCTAAGAAGTCTATCAGTCCTGCCCATTCTCTCCCCTTTCTTTACTGTCTAGTAGCGGAAACTCGCTAGTGCAATCAGGTCAAACCCAAATGTACAGTGCCTCCTCTTCGCGACAGCAGAACCAATTGCCGGCTTTTCAATTATGCTGTTGATACCACCCTTACAACCACAGACCTCCAGTCGATCAATGTCATTTTTAGACCCTTTCAAATGAGAACAGGTTCCAAAATTTTATAAGCACAAGTGACGGGGCACTTGGTTTTCTTCAATGATCACAAAAGACATTAACTCACACCAACTGCCTAAGCTGGCCTGGCTGCTGGGAATGCCTTTTAGTGAGAACCTAGCCACCAAAAATACTGGGGGAAGAGTCCAAAATGTGAAATGTACCCTTGACACCCTACAAACACGCCTTATTTCATCAAAAAGGAAATCCTTAGAAAAAACATCCTAGGACTGAACCCACTTCTCCACCTATGAAATATTTTAAAACCCAGCGAGGATGTTGAAAAACAAATAAACTATTTTTCAATTTCTTTCAAAATACAAACGCGAAAGGATAAAGTGGGAAATCCTCCACAAGAAGCAACTAAGGCATCTTTCAAATATGCAACCTCGCCATCACCCTGACTCTCTACATTAAAAACTTAAACAAGCTGTTTACACCCAACCCCCCAAAATGGACTTCTCCATGTAAATACTTGACTGACACAGCTCTTCCTAATATCTGGACGTCCCTGTGAAACAGAAACTGACCATTCATGTATCAGCAATCACTATCGTTCCATCAAAAGATCGTCATAACTACCAAATTACCCAATTAGAAACCTCCAAAATTTATACACGAACCATATAGAACCATTTAGAGTATTTAAGCCAACTCGCCCTCCAATACCTGTCCATCATCTTCCCAAAAGGATTAGTCTCGACTTATAGCATCTCCCGTTCCATCGACAAGTTTTGGAAATAATATCCCCTTTCTTATACTCCCCAACGCCCTTAAAACAAAAAGTGTTTAAGTACAATGGAACCTTACAACAGTGACCAACACCAGCTGTACCCATGACGGCAATCCAGAAGACTCCACAGACCTGCCTGTGGCAAAAACACTGTTGGGTCTCCTTTTCTATCCCCTGAAAAAAACTCGCTCCGTTCCCATTTCAAATAAATGCTTGACGAATAATACAGCAGCTACTTGACCCCTCAACCGCAAAACGCTGAAAACCAACCCCATTTTTCTAATCAAACAAAGTCAATTCTGTGGTAAGCACTTGCCAATCTCACTTTAATCCATGCAAGCACAACCCCATTAAAGCTCTTCCACCAGATGATAAATACTGTAAAAACCCTATCAGACTACAGATCCTTTCAAAGGTCCGCCAATATCATTTCCATTCCGCTAACCAAAACAATACTCTACACTTCACTGTCAAATCTAGATGAATACAACCAAATCCTGTTGCTTCTCCTTCACCCTTAGAATTGAAAAACGAACAAGACATTGGATTCCCAAACTGATATAAAGTAATTCATCTTGACCTTGTACAGGTAAGCCACTGTTTCAGCATTTTTTTCATTAGAGGGGAAATGATATCGATTATCTCGAACGTTAGCAGTTAGAAAATTCTATGTATAACGCAATTCATCCTGTTGAAAAGAAGGGAATGAAATACCTCCAAACATGAAGCCTTGCTGGAACTTTTTTTCCATGTAATGTATAGATAATATGTAACATTTCAATGAAATCAAGGTAGATTTGCCAGTAGTTGACTGTTTTTCCAAGCGCTTTACATATTATTTAGAAGGTACTACTTACATGTGTGTATATATATATATGTATATATATATACATATATATATATATATAATGCTCACTGCGCATGCGTAGTTTGAGCACTCTGGCAGGATCCCACAATAACTCTTTAACCTGTGTTTGCTCTGGCAACACGGTCAGAGAGTTGTGTCTCAGAAGCTCTGTGCTACACTGACGAGCCCACAAAAAGCGAAACAGTACTATCTGCAGATTGAGTATAACGCTCCCTTACGAAAGTTTGGTTGAGCACTCTATCTGAGATGGGAACCTGTTGTTAGCGTAATGCAATGCTCATTGTGCATGCGTAGTTTGAGCACTCTGGCAGGACCCCACAATAACTCCGTTGAAACGCTACGTATTATCTAGATAATACGTAGCATTTCAATGAAATCTGACTTTTTCCAAGCGCTTTACAAATTATTTAGAAGGTACTAGTTACATGTATATATATATATATATATATATATATATATATGTGTGTGTGTGTGTGTGTGTGTATGATCAACAACAGAGCTAAATATCTAAGACATTGTGATTGAGTCACAAACCGAACTCCTCATCAACGGTTTTGATATCAGCTCAATTACCTGGAAGGTACTAGTTAAGTCAATGGTAGAACTGTCATGCTATTGCAATGGCAGTTACCACAGTTTTTGACATGCCTTTGGAAAACTTTGTTGTAGATGAAGTGTTGTTTTCAAGAGTCATTCCAGCGTCCTTCGCACAGTTGAAAATAATGTATGTAACCCATGATTTCACCAATGATTTAATTTTTTAAAATAAAAATTAAAATCTACATTGCATTTTACCATTCAACATTAGGGTCCTCACAAATGTGAGATTTTGAGATATTATCACTGGCTAAAATGATGAGCCCGTACTCTTTTTAAGTGGAACCTGCACAAGATTGCATGAACAGTTTCAGGTTTTCTTAAGCCTACATGAAAAACAATGTCTTCCATACCATTTCCAATAATGAACTTTCCCATACCCTGTAGCAAGGTAAAATGAGATAATCATTAAAATAAATGAATTGTGTAGGGATACAAAAATTCTATTTCAAGAAAAACCATCTCTTTTTACTTAACGTCTGCTTTCTTCCACAGAAAACCACCACTGTAGAGAAATTTTATTTTTTTTATTATTGTGCCATATAATTAGTTGTGTATAAAGATACATAATCTTAGATTTCACCGATCTTCTCCAATGGACACAATTGAAATGGAATAAAGCTCAACATTTGCATTATTTCGTCCTTCAAATAAAAGTGCTTAAAATGAATGATGCCTTTGCATAGCATTTCGGCCTATTACCAAGCTCTTATGGATGGATTAACACCGCCCACCCCCCACCCACCCCTCTTCCACCACACCATTGCCAAGTATACCATTCACATACTTTATTCTTGCTTGACTTGTCAATGACTAGTTGTATTCAAAACATCTTGGCTAATCTGTTACTTTTCGTATAGATAGATGGAAGGTACAAAACTGTTCTGTAATGCTTTTCTTTTTGTCGATGATGTAAGAGCTGTGTAATAGCAAAGTTTTTCAGAATAACTTTTTTAAACACAAAATCCTCAATTTTAGAATAGATTCAATATCACAACATCTGGGTTTCATTTTGCAAAATGTAAATGCCTTTATTTACTTAATTTCATTCATCTCAGGCTGCCTGATAACACTCGCCTGCCAAGTTTTCAAGGTCAAGCATGTGATTGCTGACTCATTTTGTCCAATTAGTTCACGTTTTTGTGATAAGAGGTTGTAAAAGAATTGTTAATTAACGTCCTGTAGTGCTATTTTCTAAATTTAATATTGAATTTAGTGGTTCACAAAAAGCATATATGTTATCTAACAAATTTCAGAAAATAAAGATGATAAATTATACAAAAGCTAATCTTGGATAACGGGCCTTTTTAATGACTTTCTCCATTGCTGAGTAGCCACCACGTCTCGTTTCCAACACCAACAGTAGTCCACAAGAAAGTTCACATCCAACTGGCCTTGGTAGCGTTCTTCCATGACACAGATACCCTGGTGGAAATGCTCTCCCTGTTCCTTACTTAAATATCCACAATCCTGAGGGAAATAGCTAAGTGGACCGTAGGAAGTGCATTTTGACTGACATGAGAGCCCCTAATTTTTTAAAGTTCTTCAGGAGTTCGTCGACTTTCTTCTCGTACTCTCTATTCCGCTTGTTTCCAAGAAAGGTTGTAATTACTGACTTAAGTGGCAGCCAAGCAGACAGCTCAGCTGCACTCAGTCCATTAGAGTCCTTCGTGAACTGCCGTATCTAAGGCCCATCAAAAATGCCAGCCTTGAGCTTTTCAAAGCTTACCCGATGAAGCTTCTGCAGAAGGAAAGTAAACTCTCTGCCTTCCCCGTACATTGCCTTTACAAAGTTCTTCATGAGTCCAGTTTGATATTTAAGGATGGAAGTAGTATCTTTTTGCTTAAACAAAGGGCGAGGCTGAACATCGTGTGAACCAGGTTCCAACCCTTGTCTTGGGGGCCATTCTTGTTTGATTAACGTTGGTCATGAGGCCGAATGTCCCACAAACACAGAAAGCATGGATACTTTGTGTACCCACCCTGTAGTCCTAAAACCAATCCAACAACCTTAAGATCCCTACGATCAATCCACCATGGTCATGGTAGTTAAGAGCAGACAGCAACTGATCCATATTGTTGTGGGTTTCTTTCATTCGTACAGAATGACCAATTGGAATTGAAGAGTGTTTATTTCTATTTTGAAGGAGAACCGCCTTAAGACTTCTACTGGACTAGTCGATAAAAGTCTCCATTCCGTGGCAGTAAACCAATGACAAGTGCCTCTGATTAGTGTAGAACTGTTTAAATTCTCTTTCACTCTTTTTAATCTAATTGAATGTTGTTAAAGGTGGAAGCAAATTGTTCTCACGAAGACGAGAACCCAGACGCTGTACTGCTTCCTTTGAAAGGTTTAGGTCTCGTGTCAGGTCATTGAGATCTGCTTGTGTTAGGCACTGGCGGGTCATTCTCTTATGGTATCTATTCTAAACCCTCAGTCATATGTGTTATCAGACTCCGACTCAGACCCAGATTCCATTCCAATATCTGGCTCGGTAACAGGTAGGTCTGGACCACGAGGAACTGGTCTTATGGCAGACGGAACATCAGGATACTGAACACAATGTTTGTTCTTGTGATTGATTCTTTGAAGATTAGTCATGCAAAAATAGCAGTCTATCACATGATCTTTATCCTCTCTCTACACCATAGGAACAGCGAATGGCATACTTTTCCATTTGGTATTTTCTTTAATCATGCAAGTTCAATGCATGCTTTGCAGCTAACGCGGGGTGCAAATGGCTTCTCCTGGTCTCCAACCTTAACTCCAAAGTAAGCATGATTTGCCTTCTTCACAAAATCAGTTATTTTTGCAAGGTGACCAGGAAGAATCACATTACCACATATCCAACAGAACCTGTCAGGATGATTTGTACATTTGCGGTTCATTCTCTCTTTATGTAAACTATCGAATTGAAACACTACATCTATTCCTTACGATTTCAAGTCACGTTGGCTGGAGTTCAGCTCTGCCAAACAATTAATGACCATCCGGGCGTAAACAGAAAAAGTTTCAGTTTCAATTTTCTAAAGTTAAAGACCGATACAGTTTCGTTTTCACATTGAGTCTGCTCCAGTCTCGTTTGCTATTCAAAAACAAAGATTGGACCAGCTACAGCCCTGTTATTCTTGAACTGAGTACTGTTCAAGGGTCAAGATGTGCACAAACCATATCTCAAAAACTTGACCTGACCAAAGAAGATGGATAGTATTTTTGGATTTAGGGCACCAAAAATACACAAATCATTTGAAAATCCTTCGACCTTTGGAAAAGAGTTTTTGAACGCAGGCCAGTGTAATTAATATTGTGTTATTTTTCAGCTTGGCCACTGCTGTGGAAAAAGTCACGGTAAACCATGCTGCTCTAAAATCGAAACAAGTCGTAGATACCGTAAATAATCTATACTTTGTAGTTCCATATAAAAAAATAGAATTGCACAATAAAAGTTTGTTCATTCACCAATTACATAGCCACAACGCGCATAGTTACTACATACGAAAAAGGGATACATTCAATCAAATGCTAATCAAATATAGGTTTAAAAAAAACTTACTTTAGAATACCTTATCTTACCTTATATCACTCTGTGTAAGGAGGCACATGAGGCTTGGACACCACCCCTCCACTGTATCCGGTGTGCACCTGCACGACTTGCCTAATTTCATTACCTCCAGTCAGCACCGTTCCGCTCCGCCTCCACCATTCTTTGCCAGGTTGTCCTTGGGCAGCCTCTCTTCCTTCTGATATCCACCCTTGGGTCACAGCACAGTCACCCCACGAGTTCTTTCTCAATACATGGCCTATCTAGCTCCACCTGCGTTTTCTCACCTCCTCGCTGATCCTCTTTACCCCTTTAAAACTGTTAATTGGAGATGTGGTGCTGCTATCGCGTATTGAAATTCCTCCCAAGAGAATTTTTCTTCCTCTCCCTTGGTCAGTGTCCAAGTCTCACATATAACATTACTGACAATACAAGGGTCTTAAAAAAGCAGGATTCTGCATTTCTACAAATGTCGCCAGCTCAAAAGATGTTTGCTAGCAGCTTGAATAATGCGTTGGCCAAAGCTATTCTCTTAATACCTGCTGTGCCCCCACCGTCCTTTGCAGCATTAGCTCCCAGATATATTAAGCTCTCCACTTCTCCTACTTCGTTCTCTCTAGCTTTCAGCTTTTCTTTGCTCCTGCTAATGGCTTTCACCACTTTTAACTTCTTTTCATCAAGCTTCAGTCCAACATTAGCTGCATTCTTTTTAAATCCAGATGTTTTATGCTGTAGTTGGTTCATGGTGGATGATAGAAGGACGAGATAATCGGCGAAATCGAGGTCCTCCAGCATGGTTGTGAAGTCACATATGATCGCTGACCTCTCAGCTTCCGTCGTTTTCTTCGTGATACTGTCGATCATTTGGAGAATGAGGAATTCTGACATGCATCAGCCCTGTTTCACTCCGGTTGTCACTCAGAACCAGTCTGTTGTTTCACTTCCATTAATAAAGGAGCATTAATCGTCCTCATAAAGTGTCTTGATTATCTGAATCAGTTTCATGATCGAGAGGCTGTCCCTGTGTACGGAGTCTCTTCAAAGACAACAAAGTGTATGTGCAGAGTAGCATTCCATTCGTTGACTTATTTCAAAACATTCCGAGTATAAATATCTGCTCAATAGTTCCTCTCGTTATCCTAAGGTCGATTTGTTCCTTCCTGACTACTTAATCCACTTCCGATTGTATCCTGTTAACCAGAACGTTGCTGAGTAGTTTGCACACCAGTAAGAGCAATACGACTCGCCTCCAGTTTTCATATTCCTTACGATTGCCTTTCTTCGCCATTTTGCAGATTAATCATTTTCTCCATGTTGCATNTGGTTGTGAAGTCACATATGATCGCTGACCTCTCAGCTTCCGTCGTTTTCTTCGTGATACTGTCGATCATTTGGAGAATGAGGAATTCTGACATGCATCAGCCCTGTTTCACTCCGGTTGTCACTCAGAACCAGTCTGTTGTTTCACTTCCATTAATAAAGGAGCATTAATCGTCCTCATAAAGTGTCTTGATTATCTGAATCAGTTTCATGATCGAGAGGCTGTCCTTGTGTACGGAGTCTCTTCAAAGACAACAAAGTGTATGTGCAGAGTAGCATTCCATTCGTTGACTTATTTCAAAACATTCCGAGTATAAATATCTGCTCAATAGTTCCTCTCGTTATCCTAAGGCCGATTTGTTCCTTCCTGACTACTTAATCCACTTCCGATTGTATCCTGTTAACCAGAACGTTGCTGAGTAGTTTGCACACCAGTAAGAGCAATACGACTCGCCTCCAGTTTTCATATTCCTTACGATTGCCTTTCTTCGCCATTTTGCAGATTAATCATTTTCTCCATGTTGCATAAACGGCTTCTTTCGCTCCAAATAAGATCGAAAATTCTTTGCTATTCTGTGGTTGTTTGGTCTAGATCTTTTTTGAGCATCTATGCAGTAATTTGGCCTTCTCCATGGGCTTTCCCATTCTTGAGGGAATCCAAAGCATAGTTTATCTCTTGCAAAGTTGGTGCCTCTACTGGGATGTCAATCTCTCCATTGCTTCTTCTTGTGGTGGTTCTTCAGGTGCTTCTCTGTTAAGCATTTCCTGAAAATGATCCTCTGTTCTTGTTATTCATTGCTGCTGCTTGTCTTGTACTTTTTCCTCTCAGCTGTTTCACTATGTTGTATAGGTCTTGCTGTCATCCGTATTCTGTTGCATGTTATGCTTCTTGTGTTTTTTCGGCTATCCATCTGCTCTTTTTCTTCCTCCTGCTCTTTCTTACCCCATGTCCTTCCTGTGTTCTGCCTTTATCCTGTTCTTAATCCTTTCTGAATGGGTGCTATCAATTTTGTTCTTAATGCCTTTCCTCTCATCTATCAACTTCCAGATGTTGATCCATGGCCTGCTTTTCCATTTTCCTGAATCCAAGCACTTCCTTTACCGCTTTGAAGAATGTCCTCCTTTGCTGTTCCGACACCTTCTCAATATCTTCACTCGCAGTTTTGTTCTTCTCAAGACTGTTCCTTACTATCTCGCAGTACTTCCTCATTGTTTCCTCATCCTTCAGTCGATCCACGTTCAGTTTTGGCTTAACCTTGTTTTTGTTCCTGCGTGACTTAAGACGAAACTTGATATTTGTCCTCACCAGGTAACAGTAGCTGTTTGCATCAGCTCCTCTCTGTATCTGTGAGTCAAGTACAGATGACCTCTACTGTTCGCTGATCATCGGATGTTCGATGTGATTTATAAATATCCCATCTACTGAAACCCGTGTTGCCTTATGGATACCTTTATGGGTAAATAATATTATCACAACCCCCTTCAACTGACAGAACTCGCACAGCCTCTCTCCTCTGTCATTTTGTGTACCTAGACTACGTGTACCCATTGTTTTCGGGTAGCCGGTGTTATCACTCCCAACCTTGGCTTTGAGATCCCCCATGACGACGAAGATGTGATTCTTGTTACACCCATCCAACATTTCCTGTAGTTCCTGATAGAAATGTTCCTTCTCAGTGTCTTCCTTCTGATTGTGTGGGGCATGATGGTCACTCCTGTATCTTAATTAAAATCTAGCTGTTGTAATCCTTTTGTTAATAGGAGTCCACTCAATGAGTAATTTTTCTGCTTGTTGGCTAACCATGGCGGCAACACCCCTTCGTGCAGTTCCTCACCTTCACTGTGGCCTGCCCTGTCTCAACCTTCATTCTGCCTATTTTCTCTCCATCTGCTTTCACTTATCTCAAGGACGTTCTGATGATAATACTTCATTTCTCTTGTGATTTGTGTTATTTTGCTTCCACTGTACACCTTTCTCACATTTCCGTTATCCAATGGTGAAAATCACTTTACTATTTAGAAAAAAACTCATTGGACGCTAAGCTTCCCGAACCCTTTCTCTCAGGGTCGTCATAATGCCGTTGTCGGTAATCAATGCTCCTCCCAGCTTTTCTGATAAATACTGATGTCCATACTGATGTTTCTGTACCTAGCTGGTTTTACTGAAAGAGGTCGTTAGCCTTCTTCCTGACCCCCAGACTTGGAGGACCAGGGTTTTCTGCCAGGGTGCCCTTTCCTTAGACTGCTTTTGTCCACTTGTGCAATCCCCCATCAGCCATCCCACTACGCTGTGCATTTCCAGCGCGAGGTTACTCTAGAATTTCCATCGTAAAATATGTCATATTTAATAGCTTAGCTTCTCCCTCCCCTTCCCCATGAAAATTTTAAAGTTTAGTTACCAAGTTAAGAGTTTACATTCTAGTTTTACTTTTAAATGAATGCACAACGAACTCACGAGGCAGCTTACAGGGCACCATAGAATGATATTAAATAGCAAGTTAACCAGAATTAATTTCTTCCGTTTCCCAAATTAACCTTTTAATAAACTTAGTGGATTTCAAAATATTGCAATAAAAACTGAGAATTTTTTCAGTTCCGGTGAAATCAAACTTTTGTACATTTTCACGGGAAGAAGAGTGGAGAGGGAAGAAATGGGAAAAGAAGGAGAGATGTAGATTGTAAAAGAAAAGCAAGAAAATAACTTTGAGCTTCACCTAGGTAAAAGACATATTTCTGTAAAATTCATTAGAAAGGAAGAGGTCGTACATGGGGTGCAATAAGACGAAAATCATAGAATTGAAATATTTATTGATATATTAAACCCTTTTCTGTTGCATTAACCTCCGATACAATTTCATGGGTATTAATTTATGAACTTTGAAAAGATCTATAAAACCAATATTAAATAAGATCCATTGCAGACATAGGCCAAGCTTTTTAGATTTTGCTCAAATTCAACTTGATCTTTGATGGAGACTTTTTAACACTCTTGGTTTTTTTAGATTAATCTTAATCTTTTGAACACTTCTTGTAATCATTACAGAACTAAATCTAAATTCCTGTATAAAGATTATGTAAAAATATAAATATATAAATAAATAAATAATCAACAATTCATTCAATGAGTCCTATTGAATGCCATAAACTCCGTTGCTGTAGCTTAGACTCCATTAAACCTTGAGATGATGTTCTTAACCCAAATGTCCTCAGAGTTCTCTGGCTTCCTCTATTTGCATAACAAAATCCCCTCAGTTCAGAATATTGGGTTGGCTTAGAGGATAAACAATATATGTTGTTGTATATGTGTTGTTTTATTTATTAATCAATTTTGAAACGTATTGTCATTATTTCATTATAAACCGTAGTTGAATTTGGCATAGACAAGACGTCCTTTGGAGAGAAAGGCAAAACTGTCTTGATGTGAACATTAATTTAGTCGATGTAGCAAGATAGCATTTGAAAATTGCTCTGGTAATTTTGTTATCCAATTTAATGGAGACCAGGCCTATCCAGTGTAGTTTAGGGTTTACTGGACACTCCGGTGGCTATAATATCTTCTGATAATTGATTAGGAGAGCGAATGACGACAGTTCTCTGTGGGTCGAATTTGAAATCGCGTTGAATGAAACGAGTTGCATCGTAAGTATTGTCAAGGTTAACTTGCGAAACACACTGCTTTTAAAAGAAATGGAAAATTTCCCCGTAAACATTCAACATAAACAACCATCGTGTTCTTTTTCAGTAGGAATCATTAACAATGATTAGAGTTAATCATGGACTGAGTCCTGTCTTGTTAATTTTTAAATCTGACAAATGTGTCCACGGCATATTTGCAATACATATAGGCGTATTTGAATTTTGTGTGGCTTCCAATAATTGCTTTTCATAATTTCCTGCTTAGATATGAACCAAAGCAGGATCTACTGACGCGCTACACTATCGATTTGCAAGTGCATAACATTTTAAAAGCTAAATTAAACTATTTTAATCGCTATATGATTTATTAATACTTCAAAAGCATCTGGAATCTTCGAAGAGTCATTATTTTCGTGGTATAGAGTTTGAGTGCAAAATTAATGACGTTTAAGGAACTTTGAATAAACTTAAACTGTTTTGAAGAAACAGTTTAAGTTTAAGAAAATTTGTCCTTTCCCACGGGCTAGATATAAGTACTTTGTTCAAAAATATTATTGAGGAAGAACCTTTTGCCGCGTTGCGCTTTTGAAACACACTCCAAAATCAGAGGTAGGAAAAAAACCTCTTCAGACAAGACTCGCTGATTTTACATAATTATTTTGTAGTAGCCCGATGGATTTAAAAGACTTCCATATGCATTGAAAACATTTGAAATCCATCCTAACCCTGTGGCGTTATCTCAACAATGTTATAAGTAGGTCTGATAAAGGATTTGGTGTGTCGTATGAGACGTAAGCAAAATGAAAGACATCGCTAACGATATAACAGAATCCACGTATTTTTGCTAGCTTGTCGCTGTACTGCGCATAATATGCATGAATTCCAGTACTATTTTCCAAAACTAAAAATAGAAAAGACAATCATCGAATTTTCATGAAAAAATGAATGCAACTGGACCTCAATTTCCTAGAATGTATGACCTACCTGAATGTCACAAGTTTTGTGTTCATGACAGACCTATTTTATCAATGTTAGTTCTTGCCAACACAGCTGCGGAATTGACCTGTACGTCTCTTTTAACCAGTACTAAAAAAATGTCGGTTTTGTCTTAAGGACCAAAATTTTACCGTGATAAAAAAAAATCTGTGCTGTGTTTCTTTAATATTATTATTATTTATTATTAGTTATTGTCAGTGAACATCGATATTCCAATCGAGGATCGGCAATTCTTATCTCCTAGAATACATTTTAGCTTCCCGGAATAACTTTTTACTTGATGAAAATGCTGTTAATGGGTGTAACATGACTTTTTACAAGAGAGGAAGAGAGAGAGACAGACAGACACACACACACACAGAGAGAGAGAGAGACAGAGAGAGAGAGACAGAGAGAGAGAGAGACAGAGAGAGAGACAGACAGACGAAGAGAGACAGAGAGAGAGAGAGAGAGA
>RDPX01000074.1:1826456-1837216 GCA_003991215.1 Morbakka virulenta
AGAGGGGGGGAGAGATGGAGGGAGAGAGAGAAAGAGACAGAGACATACACACAGAGGGGGGAGAGATGGAGAGAGAGAGGAGAAGAGAAAGAAAGAGAGAGAGAGAGGGAGAGAACGAAGGAGAGAAGGAGAGAGAGAAAAGAGAGAGAGAGAGAAAGAGGAGAGAGAGAGAGAGAGAGAGAGAGAGAGAGAGAGAGAGAGAGAGAGAGAGAGAGAGAGAGAGAGACTTAACAAGTTCAAAAGGGTTTTATGAAATGGGATTAATAGATCACCACAAATATCATCTCATCGGTTAATTATGTTTACTAAATTATTGAGCATTTCTGAAAACTTTCTCTTTTCGTGCTTTACGTAGGTACACTGCAATGGATTACTATTTGAAAGCCATGCCGTAGAATTCGGTTGTTTACATAACTTTTTATAAACAACAGGCCTATTTTTAATTCCAACACAATATTTCAGGTCTTGGACCAATTTTGAAAACTAAGAACCGTTTCTGTATTTCAAATGGTGGAAAGACCTGATGTGGTTGTTGTAGCGAGTCCGTTTTGATTCGCCCTCTGATGTTTCGTAATATTCCATTTTATTGTCATTCGTAGTGACTTCTGCGTTATGGATGATATTTGTTGTTAAAGGCTCCTCATTATGCTGGTATTTGACTTCCTCCCTGCAATACCAAGGCTTCGTTAGGTTAGTTTAATAGTTGTTTTAAATCTTTTTGCTGTCATGTTTGACAATATTTACCATACTTGATGTAAACAATTGGCTGATATATAGCTTGTTGGGATTAATTTAAATATTTTGTGCAATCTGTTGGTGGTAGGGACATACGTTTTAATTAAAGTTAAAAACATCTTTCCGAGGCTTGATTTAAAATCATTTTTAGATGGCGGATTAAAACAAGTAACTTTCCTCTTTGGTCTTTTTTTGTACTTTGATGTTTAATATTCTTTTCATATTTTAATTTGTAGTTTGGTAGATTTTTCATAAATGTTTCTTTTATAATACATGTGTTACAAAATCTTATCATTCTTTTTAGTAAATTGACAGAAATGATTGTTCTGGGCTAAAATGGGCTAAAAAAAACAACAAAGAATATTTACGAATCAGAGAACGTAAAGTGAGAAGATAGTGTTGCAAAGCACACAAATGTGTAGGATAAAGCAGGAGTTCTTATCTAGATAATCAAAGAACTGATCCTCATCGTTTTGAAATCAGAGGAGGAGAGAATCCTGGTAGAAATAAAAGTGGGAGGAGCAGGAGACGCATATGATGACCAAGATCATAAGATGATTAAAAAGAAAACGGGTTTTATATTCAAAGATTTGAGCCAACGAAGAGTTTGCTTTTGTTGGGAAGTTACTTCAGTTTATTTAGGGGTATGAAGTGGTGACTTAAGATTTAAAAAAATAGGGTAGGTAGGAAAGTAATAAAGAGGTAGGGAACCGGAATGAGTACAGCAGACAAGGATATGTATACTCAAACATGCGCTGAAACGAATAATGAAAACAATGTGCAGAAAACTGTAGTACAGAAAATGATAGCAGAGGAAGACTGATTAATCTCATCAAGTGCAGTTACCTTGGATCTATGACACTGATTTGGGTACCAGCTGGAGTCACTAACATATAGAAACTGAAAGCTAGCTACAGTAAATGTCTGCTTTAAGTCCCTGCTCTACGCAATTTGCCATTGATGTGAATTAACAAAAAAAGACACTCCATGGATGACCCTTTAGCCTGATGAGCGACTATTTTAATAGTATCAGCAAAAACACTCGGAGACTCATCTTATGGTAAAAATGACTAGAAGCGAGAAATAAGATCGATGGAAGACAAGCGACTAAGAAAAATGTCAAATGCTCAGACAAACATTGAGATCAACTCAGGCAGGTATCAAGATTCAAGTGTATGGAAAGCTCTAAAATACAGTTGAAGAAAAAGAAAGTTTCCAAGTTGAAATTAGCATAGGAATAAAGCAGCCATGAAGGAAACGAAGAGGAGAGGAAATACAGGAGAGCTAAGAGAGCCAAATGTAATTTCAAAAATTCCGGTCAAATTCAAAGATATTAAGAATACATATTTATGCAATGTGGTAAGGCTAGTTCTTCTCTAGGTATCAAATGATGCACTGTAAGGAAGACAAAAGAAAATCTCTTTTCAAGAAAAGCGATAAGAATGCTTTTCCGGATCCTTAGCATATCGGTAAGGAAGAAAGGTAAAGTAAAAACATGAAGTCACTGATAAGACATTTACTTGTTACTAAGGTTGAACATATACTTTGTTGGTTGTTCACGTGGCAAAAGAAATGATCATATTATCTGAAAACTTCCTTTAAGATAAAAATTCCAGAGAGAAAACCAAAAGGATCATCCTTTAAGGGATGGACAGACTTAAATAGAAAGCCCATGAAGAGATTCATCGTAAGTCAGAAGATATAACAAACCAAACTCTGGTGTGTACAGGACTAATAAATCTACAAGGTTCGACCCAGTGAATGGACGAGATTGCGGAAAGTAAAGCATTGGCTCTACATACAATTGGCATTGATATATGAAAGGCTATTGGGTCTTTCATTGATAAAACCCCTGGTAAACAGTGGGCCCATTTTTTGTCTTTCACAGATATTCATCTATGAAAGACGCGAAGGGAAGCAGCAGATGAAGAAAAAGTGGAACAAAAAGCACACAAGAGACATAAAATGCAAGACATACGAATCGCTTCTCTAGGACCCTCCGTGGGAAGGCCCTTCCCCTTGGGTTGGTTCTCACCCAAGGTTCAAGCATCCAGAGACCCCTGCCCTGCATGAATGGCCAAAGCCCCGACAAAGGACAGACCAGAGCTCTACACTTGATCTTAAGCAAAGGGCGAGAAGCGATATATGTAAGGCTATTGAGCTTTGACCTGCTGGAACTCTAACTGGCCGCTTAAAAGACGAATTCTCTTTTCATGCTGTTTTATTTTCCTGTCTGCTCCCTTATCCTTTCTTCCTAGAAGTTTATTGCTCTTCACAACACCCAAATTAGCCATTAAAAGTCAAACGACTAGATCTGTCTAGGCATTAAACCCTTACGACTTATGACATGATAAATCTATTATATATATCTATTAAATCTTTTTCTAATTAATATTTTTTAATTATATCTGAATAATAATAACGTAAGGGTTTATTGATCAATAAATCCTATTCTTTCATTACCATCTATTTTTCTGGTGCTCAGAACTCCGCATTTTGCAAATGAGTTCCAAGGAGTAATACTTCCTTTCATATCTTGCTTACTATCACTGAAGAGTTCTTGATTTTCTTTCAGTGATACTATGGGTTGTACGGTTATACTTGTACCATGGGAAATTTACTTTCTCGAATAACGACAAAGGGAATTTCAAATAAATTTGATACGAAAAACAAGGTAACACTTTTTTTTTACTTTTCAATTACTTTCTCTCGATGTTTTACTCTTTTAGGTTTGGTAGTGTCTTGGTTCCTTTTTAGCAGAGTTAGATATCTTTTGTACATGAGCCTTACCAGTGGATCACAACTTGAAAGAGGACGAAAATGTTGTAATATAACCCAAAATTGTAACCACACTTTAACTACACAATATGAATTTTACTTTGAAAATCTTCTGGATGTAAATGAGTATCGTCTTTTTCCTCAATTAAGATACTTTGGCGATTATTTAATAATAGAGCTTAAAGTGAGACTTTAAGGGGAACGGTAATTCAAGCGCATGTGACAAACCTAGGAAAGACGTGTTTCTTTGTACCTGTAAAGTATATTTTGAGATAAATGTTTGCATTTTTATTATATATATTGTTTATTTATTATCATGTTTTATTTACAAGTGGCCTTTGGTTTTTGGATAGTTAATATGCATGTCGGAATGTTCTACATCCAAGCAATAATACCATGTGCTATAAATGGATAATTAAAGTATGATAACATAGGGCAAAGACCGTTATTTTAACATCCTTTCTGAATTTGAATAAGGTAACCGATATCCTTCTTGCCTTTTTTTGTAATGTGAAACAATATGTTGAAAATTCTAAACTTTATTGACTCAGACGAAGCCATAGATGTAAGAGCTTTATCATGTCATGAGTTGTATGCTTTTTCCAAGCTACGTTTTGAGAGATACTTCTCCCATCGTCAGGCTCTGGGAGATGACGATGGGAGAAGTGTCTCCCGAAATGTAGCTTGGAAAAAGTTTACGACTCATGACATGATAAAGCTCTTACATCTGTAAAACAAAATATCTTAGGCTTTTAGTTTTGGTTTGGGTCCCGTGAGGGATCGATATCACTGATACAATTATCTTTTGATAAACCTCTGTTATCCTGCTGGCCAGAAGGTCCAGAGCAAGGTGCAGCTTTGTATCAAAAGTCTGTGTTCTATAATGTGCCCGGAAGTAGATCTTTGTTCAGCAACTTTCTTAAAGACGCGGCCATGGTTTTGAAGATAAGAGAATGAAATATGGCATTACCATATATATTGGGTCTGCGCTATCTTTGTTAAAGTTCAGTGCTGTATTATTTCCACACGAAGGATGAAATAGGGTAATAATTTGTGGGGTATTAAAAACACTCTTTGGGTTTTACGTTTTGTTTTTGGTGGTGTAATTGTTTATTTTTATGTTTCTTAGAAATATTTTCAGCAATTTGTTAGGAAAAATAAAGACAAATCTGGAATTTTTATGAAGTCATAAAAAATACTAAAGAAAAGGATCATTTTATTTTATGTAAACTGATTATTAATAATATATATTAACAGTATAATGCAATAAATAATAATAATATTAATATTAATAATAATAATGTCGTCCTCCGTTAGTCTATGATGGTCAGGAAAGAGAATCTTAAGTGTCTGCTCTACTGGAACATCGCCGCCTATGTCGAAACAGGCCGATGAGCGAATAGCAGTCTCTGTCATACATGTCGCACTTATGGATGGTCTCTCTACTGCTAGCACTGCTGAGGTATTTTCTGCGTGCACGTTTTTCCTCCGCTGTAGCAGTCAGCTTCTCTTCTACCCCACCCCATGCCCCGTCCTCCTTGAGTTGTCTAGTCAGGATGGTCTTTCATTTGAAGCGATCTCCTGCAAAGTCATTCCAACACTTGCTATTGATTTGCAGGGCCTTTAGATCCCTCTTGCAGACATCTCTGAAGCGCAGCTCTGGACAACCAGCATCTCTCTTGACAGTCCCCGGTCAACTGTAACAGTTTTTGCCGTCTAAACTCCTTCACCGAGGCAGCATCAGATCTAATACCCTATTTTTTATTACATAACCCCTAATCTGTTGGCAGATACTTTCTATTGTATCGCTTTTACTGTCTTTTGTGGAAATTGTTACCCTTTTCAAGACTAATTGTGATACCTCTGCAATCGTAATTATAAGCTTTGACATACTGCAAAGTATCCAGAATATACTGCCCACTGGCAATACAAATGACGATAAATGATAACGCTAATGGGCACTAATAAATACGGAATAGGGAGAACCATATCAATTGTCCTTGAGGTTAAGAAAGAAAGGTATTCAAGGTAGCTAATAACTTGTTGTGCAAGAAACCTTTAACCGAGTAGCACCAAAAAGCGAGCCAGCAGGACACTACTTACAAATATCAAGTTAATGTATCATAGAAATGAAAAAATATTATTAACTACCCTCATACTAACATTGAACCGAAACGTGAAAAATGTATATAAGTAGGAGGGTCGTATATTCCTAGTTATTATTAAGATTAATTACAATTTTCAGTTTATCCTTTTTTGAGAAGGATAAAAAGTATGAGATCTGATCCAGCTTGTGGTTACTTCTACGTTTAACTGTGTCGATATTTTGTTAATACCCAACTTATTGGTCTCTGGCTCAAGATTCTCTTCTTATTTTTATTTATTTATCTATTATTTATTTATTTACGTTGCTAATATTACCTGGGTACATGTATATTACATTTAGTGAAAAAAATATTTTCATATAAGGCCTGCAAAAATAAAAAAATACTATTGTTGGCAAACTAATGGATTGAATGGATTTTAACGAATTTGATAAAACGCGAATTTCATTTACATAAATTATTGGTGTCTATTTAGCCGTCTGACGGCTGAACCTATTCTACCGTCTTTTTTCCGAAGTAAAATTTCATCGTGTCGATCTGTTCAAGCCACATTGGGGTTAGGGTTAGGAATAATAGGAACAATAGAGGTTCCAGTTACTGACGGTAGAATAGGAATCGACATGTCCAGCCGTCTGACGGCTAAATAGCAACTGCCTAAATATTACCTGTTTTGGATTGAGGATATATCCTTGCGAAACACCACACAAAATAGTTGCTGGAGTTAACTTCATGGTATTTAGAGTGTGTTGTTAATTTCGGATACAAGAACTAAATAATATTGTAGTAGTACCTTGAACGCCATCGTCTTTTAATTTCATGAAAGGAATTGCTTTATTAACAGTGTTGAGTGCTTTAATAATAAGGGAAATTATTCCACAAGAGAAATTTTGTTCACCATAGCCCTTTGATAATTTCATCAGTGAAACTCAGAATAGCAGGACTGTTTTGTTTTTTTCACAAAAACTTAACTGTTGATGAACCAAAACATGCATTTTGAAAAGGATAATTAAATCATACCTCAAGCTTGTTACTTATCATCATCAAGAAATTATTGGGCTCAGTGCTGAATGCTGATCTTGACCAACTATTCCCGTGTCCAGATGAATGACATCAGGATAGGAAAACTACCTTGATTCCGTTTGGTTTCTCCCCAGTTATGTTAGAAACTGCGGTAGGGGATAGAAAGCCGGAAGTACAATCACCATTACCCATACCTCCATACAACGTTATTCTTGATGACTATTAAGCTAAGTATTTCATACCACTTCATCCGTTACTTGGGTCAAAAATCAATATGTTGTACACTGTGGACCCAGAATGAGACTGACAATGACAACTCAGGTAGCCAATCAACATTGGAACTTTAAATGTCAGAAAAATGAAGGACCTCAGAGAGTTCAAAACTGCTTGTGATTAAAAAATCCACTTTAATATTCAAATTCTAAATTTACAAAACGAAACAACTGAAACAGAAAAGAAAGTTCTGAGTCAGAAAAGAAGACAGTCTGTGTCTCAGGAAAGAATAAAGGAGTAGGATTCTGACAGGCAGTGTAGGGCTAATAAATAAAAGCAGAGAACGTGGATAAATCTTTCATAGGGTATGGTTCCGATTATGACCATAAAGAAGAAGACGAATGATGTAACACAATATTGTTACGATTTATTATCTTCTATAACTATTTTCTGTCGCTAATTTCCACAAAATGATTACACTCTTCTCTGCTTGTTTTAACTCAACTCAGCTCAACGATTTTCTCGAGACCTAAATTTAGCCCGTTTTACATTAGTTTAGACAAGATTCTAGAAAATTCTATAAAACAAAAGATTATGAACAATAGGCATAATTGTGCAATGTCATGGAAAATTCCAGTTCCCCAGAACCAGTCCACCTATTTTGCAACATCATTCTTAGTCAAGTTTTTCACTGCGTTAAAACGTGTAAAATAGCTTGTTTGTAAAATTTCCAGATTTCTCTCGCATGTCTTTCTGTTCAGGGTACAGCCCAATTAATGAGTGCGTCATGAATCGCCGAATAAATGCAAGGTCTTATAACCTTGCGCCCGCCTTCTGCTATACACCGTCAAATTCAGCAACTGATAAAAGAAGTAGACCAGTTTAACACAGCCTCAGGAGTTTTATATTTTATTCAAAACAGCATGTTAGTGACTCTTGAAGACTTCAACGCAAAAGTCGGAAAAACAAGCGCAATAACATACTTACATGGCAGACGCGACCTGGGAGAGAGGAATGACAAATACAACAATTTGACGGAGTTTTACAACAAAAAAAATTAGCGATCATAAACCCAATGTTCGAATACCATCCCAGATATTTGTTCACATGAATATTAACAAACGGTAAAATACATGATCGACCTGAATATATCGTTGTGAAACAAAACCTGCAAAGCTGTGTCGAGAATGTAAAAGACGCCCAGAAGCAGACTATGAAAGCGATAACCTGCTGCTCGAAACAGAACTTCATGTCAAGCTTGCACAAGTGCAGAGATCATCATAGCTACCAATGAGATTTGATTACAGTAAACTAAAGCACAAGTACTGGAATGCAATTGGCACCATCTGTGAAACAAGTCTGAAGAAGGAAGCCTAGAAAATACCGGATGAACCCTGGATTGGAGGTAATGAAGCCATTCTCAAAAACACAAAAGAAACAATCAACAAGAGACAAAATTGCTTCCTGGATTTCAAATGAACTGCTAGATGAAGTAGAACAAAAAAATAAGGAAAACGAAGATAACAAAAACATGAAGTCCTGACGATGAAGCACAATGCAAGCTCCAACACTCTAAAGAAAAACAATTGATAAGGGATGGCAATGAAAAATACGTCAACTAACAATGTTCACTGGTAGAAGAAAATGCTATTACCAACTTTACTAAAGAGCTATATGAAGGAGGGAAGAACTTGAACGAACTCAAATCAAACTCAGATAAAGTAAAAGACAAATAAGGGACTATCATTTGTGATGGAGGGAAAAAACTCCTTTGTCCACTCTTTCAAGACTGATCATTCTTAATATTGTGTAAGAAATGTTCTGTTGGTTTAGTACCTGTGGTAATCACATGAAATAATTAAAAAGTAGACAGGCAAAAACCGCCCCAGCAGATATCAAAAGCATTTTCATTACTGTTTATTTTTTTTGTATTGTGGGGCAGTGGGGAGACCCGTTGTTACTTTTTCCCTTCTTGAATTGCACCCAACATTTTTCATGAAGTACGATCAACATACTTAAAAAGCCTATTGCAAGAAATGTTAAGATACCTGACTTCAAGATCAGTTTAGAAAATGATAGAAATAAAGGTCTTCTAAGATTTGTTTTTTAAAATAAAGACTTAAAACAGTATTCTAAGTTAGCTGGCATTGCTAAAATATAATTTATGTAGTATGCCACACAACATATTTGTTTTGCACAATCTGTATGCTATAAGAATTCATGGCACATGAAGATGAAGTCTCACTAGAATAAATATTTATAGCTATAGATATATTTTATTGTAGACACAGTAGAAAATTCGGCTAAGCTGCTTACTTCCCGATTAAGTTCATTTTACCACACAACTAGAGGAGTTAGCATGGGGTTTGCATGCTTGACGTTTCAACTTTTGGTCTAAATTATCACGTTCCTGGTGCTGTTGTGAAAGCTCTACCCCTTTGGAATGATCTTGTCTATTATAATGATATTTCATTTTCTTCAGCAACACTGCAAGCAACACTGCCGTGCTTTATAATAAAAGGCATTATTCATAAGGATACACATTTTAGCCCAGCCCCCGACCATTCTACGTCTTCTGATCTCTCTGCAACAAACTATTCAATATTGACCAGACGAAAGATGACAGAAATAGTTGGTTTTCGATGGTCTGTAATCGTCAACAAAATTTGCATCTTTAGGTAGTTTGGAATCGGTAAAAAATTTCTGTTTTCGGAGAAGGAAGAATTCCTTTTTCTGTCGTTTGCAACAGTGGTGTTTCTTTTTCAGTGTTTTCGAAGGACGTGAAATCCCTTCCCTGTGCAAAATTTTGACAGCACGGTCGATCGGCTTTTTGAAAGGTTACAAGAGAAATCCAGACACATTTTTAACTCACCTTTTGTGAATTGTGTGATCCCTGCTGTTGATCTGATTGGTAGTTATAGAACCGGAAGTCCCTACATAACACGAGGGGTGATGAGCACACTGTGCAAGACGAAATTGTCATGGTCCTTGCATTCAAATTTTTTTTGAATGACTGGAACACTGTATGACGTCATTTCTAGACAATTACGTCAGCAAAAAACAGTTTGACCATCTTTTTGACAATCATTTTCCAGCGAGACGCTCACTCAGTGGCCAATTAAACGTCATTACGCTTAAACTGTAATCAGTTCCTGCTGTGCAGTACCCATTCAAAACATGAGTTCCCATTTCTCTTTTGAAGTGTCAACATTCACTTCTGTTGTATGTTGACAAAGGGTTTTTTTGGAAGCTGAACATTCTTTTCTCCATTCAGTTAAAAAGACGCCATTGTAAACTCTCAATTCTCCCGGCTAGGGCTGTGGAGAAACGACTGCGAAGAAGCGTTTTAAACCAGCTGTCGTGGTCAAAAATTCCATTTTTCTCTGTTGGGGTATGACTTCAACAACAATATAACTTAATTTTCTGCTTTCAGAAATCACTACCCTAATAAAGATGAATTACTCCTCGAAAATTATGCCTTGTTATATTCATTTGCCCTGACGTAAAGACTGAAGGGGTTATCATCTACCACAAGTCTAGTTTGTCTCCAAAAACATATTTACAGAAAATAATCGGTAACAACATATTATTAAAGCTACTGTATTACGCTAAACCTAACCTGGTTACAACTGAGTTTTGAAAATCGAATGCAGATGTGTAATGGTATCCACAGTTGAGTTGGAGACAAATTGACTCAATGAGGTTTCTCGTCATCCTGTTCACTATTTATTGTGCCTACTACGACTACGACTACTACTACTACTCCTCCTCCTCCTCCTACTACTACTACTACTACTACTATTACTACTATTACTACTACTACTACTACTATTACTACTATTACTACTGTTACCACTATTACTACTAGTACTACTATTACTACTATTACTACTACTACTACTACTACTA
>RDPX01000074.1:1879924-1899314 GCA_003991215.1 Morbakka virulenta
TCTCTCTCTCTTTCTCTCTCTCGTTCTCTCTCTCTCTCTCTCTCTCGCTCTCTCTCTCTCTCTCTCTCTCTCTCTCTCTCTCTCTCTGTTTCTTTCTCTCTCTCTCTCTCTCTCTCTCTCTCTCTCTCTCTCTCTCTCTCTCTCTCTCTCTCTCTCTCTCTCTCTCTCTCTCTCTCTCTCTCTCTCTCTCTCTCTCTCTCTCTCTCTTCATCCTTCCCTCAGTCAATATAACCGTGAAAAAAATCCACCTTGAAGTCATGTAAAGGGCGAAAGGAAGACGGCTAGACCATCTTCATAATTTTCAATACATTTAACATGTTGTTTTTTTTATTTTTTTTGGGGGGGGATGGGGGCTGTTCTGTTTCATTAATGTTTCCATTAGAGACAATTCCATTTCTAGTGTACCTAAGCCAGCAAGCCACTGCAGTCCTGTGCGTTGCTTGGTTGATAAAACTGAGACATTCTCAGTGAATTTATGGTCGGGTATTTTAGGGCATATTTGGTAAAATTATGTCATTGTCATCAAATTGAGGCTGTGTCAAATAAATTAACACATTCTCCATAAATTTCATGCATGGTTGGGAAATCTAAGACACAGTTGGTAAACTTAAGACTTAATCAGCAAATTGGGGCCATGGTTGATAAATTTGAAATATGATCATGACATTTGAGATGTGCTTAGTAAATTTGGGGTATGGTCTATAAATCACAAAAATTATTGGTAAATTTATGAGAGAATTCTGCTAGAAATACTAATTAAAGAGTTTAGTTTATGAGCTTAAAAATTATAAAAAATTACTAAAATTTATCAAGGTTAACTTGGGTATCCACATAAGATGAGATTGGCTGGTTCATATTTTGCTGCTTAGCAACAGAAGGTTTATTTACTAAATCATGTAAGCATATTCACCATGATTAAAATTGACCATGACAAGTGGAAATCATTCCAAAGACTGCCTTCATAATGTCCACCAATACAAAATAATTAAGTCAGAACAAATTGGAAAGAGTGGGAACACAGACTGTTATGATGGATTTATCATGTCAGATCATTTTTCTGGCCCCACAAAAAACAGACCAATTTTTAAAACCCATTATGTTTTTTACTATTGTTGCTTTCTATTAAAAATAGTGTTTGGGAGCATCCTCAAATCACATAATTATTTGCTCCTTTAAAAGTATCACACTTATTCCAAAATCTCATACCCCAAATATGTTTACCTCCTTTCAACTTTTAACTTATATGTATACAATTACCCCTGTTATAAAAGTCACTGAGTTACTCTCCCCCCTAAAGGAAACTGATGATGGTGAAATGCTGTCAATTTTATTAAATTTTGATACTAATTGAAGACCTAAGTTTTTCCAAGATGACTTGAAAGCATAAGGTTTATGTAGCTAAAGTGCTCACTCACTGGCTGAGGATCAAGTCTGCTGCCATTATCTCTTACTGCTCAAAGTCTGCAAGGTCAAAATGGGCTGCTGTCTGCAATAAGGTCAAGTTTGGCAAAAAAATAAAAAATATGTCAGCCATTTTCACAAGGTTTACTTTTAACAGGCCAGAAGCCATTGTAGTGCAGGCATTAACATTTTATTACATTTTTCTTCATGCTGGGTTGGATTTTTTCTGCTCATTTATATCTGCTTTTGATTTGATTCCTGCAAATAAGTACATTCAACTTTTTGCCCATTTCTTACACAGAAATTAACTGACATCTGTAGTCCTAAGGTCAAAGCTCTAACTATGAGCTTCTAGCTTTCTCAACTGTGGATTAATCACTCAGATAAACTGTTTGTTTTTATTTCATTCGCCTTATCAATGTTAAAATCTGTCACCCTGAGCAAGGCTGGAAACCACTTCATTGCTGTGAATAACTCTTCCTATATGACTTTATTTCTTTGCATGTTTTAATCTTTTCATTTGTTGTTATTCTGTCTATCAAGTCCATCTATAAAAACAGGCACAAATTCAATGAACTACGTATAGTACTTCCAGGGATATTACTTTGGCTCAAATCTGGTCCTATTGTGATATTTTTTCTAAGTAATTTGTTTTCACATTTGGGTAAAATATTTAGATGTCCTATGGAAAGTAGATAAAACATAAAAATAAGGGATGCAATGTATTTTCTGTCATAGTAAATGGCAACATTGAAAAGAGGAACGTTTACTTCTTCTGCCTCTTTTATAACCTCATACTTCTAACATGATTAATACAACCTCAAAGCACTCTGACAATACACACCACTTGAGATGAGTTAAAATGACTTTTTACTTCCTACATTCTTACAAAAGGTCCCTTGTATAAATGTTTTGAAGCTAAATACATGACAAACTGTAGACATAAAACAATAAAGCACAATAACCAGGTGGTTCTAGTTTCAACCCAAGGATTCCTAGTTGTTTCACTGCACAAGTATTAAACATGGCCTGTGGGAAACATCATTGCCCTTATATAATTTGATGTTTTCTTTCATTCTGCAAAAACTAGAGTGCCAGGGAGAAATACATTTAAAGCAGGAGATATCACAAACCCTTCAACACAATTGATCTGCTTTGGTCCCTTAACTCACACCTAACTTAAATGTGGCTCCTGAAAGGGTCTTTGTATGCAGTACATTCCACACTCAATTTATTACTTTAATTGGTATGCTAAGAAAAAAAAGCTAATTATGGACCTCAAACCTTCATTACAATAAAGCTTACCTAACCAGGCATGTCAAACATTGGATACCATTTGACTCTACAGAGGAAATCTACTAAATTTGACTGGCTCTGATAATATTTAGTACATGGAGGCAGAGATAAGACACCTTGGTCAACCACTATATCTAGCACTATCTCTGATCATCTTTAACTGGTCTTGCCAATGAAAAAAGCTGGTCTCAGGGAAATGAGTAAATTTTATTGCATGCAACTAATTCTAATTCAAACAGAAGTGCTAATGCAAGTACCCAACTAGGTAAGGCATGACCAGCTAGGGAGGGCATATCCTTCAAAAGAGACAAATGTACACCCTTTATACCATGCTCCTGAAGCAAAATCAGAACAAGAAAATAAATGTTGGTCTTGCTACAACTACTTTTTTGTGAGACCAATATATGTTTGTAAATCACATGCTTCCTTTTTGGGAATAAACACCTGTTTTATCTCAGGCTTACCATATTCATATGGACCATGTTAAGTGTTAATTTGTGGATATTAATCCTTTAGAAAAAAACAACCCCAATGATATCAAATCTCATTGAGAACTAAATAATGTTGTTTTTTCTGTAATTAGTGATGACAAAATTGTCATTTTTTAATGAAGAGTTGACTGAGACACCACCACCTGGGAATGAGTAATTGGAAGATATGTCCTACTACTCCAAACTGATCTCCTACTCCACTATAGATGTGAAAAAATAATCTCATGACTACAAACTATGCCTTTTCACCTCATTACTTTTAAGAGAACATCATAGGTGTATCCTTGATCCAAGCATTGACATCTTATTATGGCATTATCAGAGTAGAAAAAAAGTTAAATTATACAAGTCAAAAAGATCACATGTGGTAATGAGTGCTGGAATAATAACTACTTTTTAGTCTTAAAGCTTAATTTCAACAATACAGACATTTCAACAGGGCATGAAAGCATCCTGACACAAAGATAGCAGCAAGATTAAACTTAGTGCCAGCAGGCTGCTTTCCCTACAATTTGGAAAAGCACTCAAGAGTCAATGTGTTGTTAGGTAACCAGAAGACTAAAAAATGAGTGACTTATACACTGTGATATAATGTACAATATTGCTGCCAGAGAACTTATCCAACTCTCCAGCCTGGAACCACTGTAACTCCTTTAGCAATAAGTAGACATAGATTATGTATTTATCAAAATATACAAACCTTGCTTTTTAAGCTTATTTTGATGGCTAAAAATCAACAGTCAAAAATATACACAGGGCTATTCAACTTTTGATTCACTAGATGCAGAACTCCCCTCTAAGGGGGCTCCCTGTTGAGGGCTGCAGCTGAACATGTCCATAACTTTGCATATGGACATAACATGAACTTCTACAGCAAGTTCAACAATGTATGTGGGTCTTCCACCTTGGAGTCACCCACTTTCTCAGTCAAGATGGGTCAAAACTAGGCCTTCTTTAACATTAATGATTGCTCAAACTATGCAACTGTGATCATGTCAATTTCCAATCATTCTGGCATGACAGTCATATTCAATATTTCTGATTAAAATTTGTCAAAAACCATGGAAACCAGAAAAGTTCATTTCATATTACATTAATACACATGCCATCTTAACCTTCATTATTTATCATTATTTATCATTATTTATAGCTGTAAATGGCAAATCACATTTAGACAGGGTATTTACAATGGTGAAATGCTTTGGAATCAACAAAATGGTCCATTTTTATAACTGTTTTAATAATTTTGGTCACTTTAACTGAATTGTGCTATTCTATTGAGTTATATCAGTCCATAACCTAAGCAATCTCCTTCTACTGAGCCAGGGTGGCTTCACAAAAGAACCTGAAGCTATCAACATATTTTCTACTGCACTGCTACAAAACAAGTGTCAGGGGCAGAAAGCCTAGCTAAACTATATACGTATCAAGCTGACCAAGGTTTTTGACACTGTCAATAACAATACCCAGTGGAGAAGCAATACAAAGTATTAAATGTTGTATGAATAAAGAATTAATTCTATTTCCAAATGAAGTGAACCAGAGTCTTGTTCTTGTACATTACTCTTCTCAGCAAAGTCAACATATGCTTTTACTGCAATGCTGACTAATACTCTTAAGACATTCAAATAAGCATTGGTATCAGATACTACCCTAATGACTCACTCTCTTTAACCTAAGAGTCTTAACTGATTATTGAGCCTTACTTAAACACTAGCTATGATGCTGGTATTTAAAAATCTTTTGCACAATGAACACCATGCACTTGAATGGACAACAGAAAAAGCCATAACACCAAATGATTGAATAAAAACCTTTGTATATTCTATCTTTTTAGAAAGGAGCAGACTCCTCTGGCCAATACTATATTCCAACAGCTACCTACAATGGTTTAATGACAATGGTTTAAACCCTGTGAACCCAACAGATCTGGTCCATTTCGGGAATTATAGCAGGCAAAAGCAAACAGGAGTGTTAATTCTTTTATAAAAAACAATACATTTATAATTGATACTAATTACCTGAATACATTATATATAATGTAAATATATAAATCTGCACCTGCCAATATCTATCGAAGGTGTCAGGAAACCTTTGGATTAGCTTGATCGGTCATTTACACACCCAGACCATTTCAACCCCAAAATAACATCTTCCTTGCAGTTATATCGACCAAGCACAGTTATTAAACCCCAAAAATGAAAAAAAAGTGGTACAGAGAGAAAAAGATGATAAAATGTCTTTCAAATCTATATTGGTTGGTTAGAACTAGTGATCTAGATTTTTTTAGTAAGTTTGTGTCATTTTCTGGTATTTTTGGAGATGAAGTAACAGTATGAGTCAAATATACCAAAGTTCTCATATATTGTTTAACATGGCAACTTTTATACATGTTTTCAAAGCTTGAACTACTGCTGTAATTGTTATCAAAGAAATCTATGTTAATGGGGTACGAATGATTATTTTGGAGGTCGTAAAATATAAATAGATGACACTATGCCAAGTAAGAGCCAACTTTTGTTTATGTACGTCGTGGAAAAACTAGCTAAGTTAATATCTAGAATTTTAAAAATATATAATATTTTTCTTCCATGCTAGTCTTTCCTCATGAATAAGACTTTAAAAAAGGTTAGCACATATTTGATATCATATACTTGAAGTAACAGACTGAAATTTCTTTTTTTTAGTGAATATAAGAATCGAGATGAGAATTTATTTATTTTTTATAAAAATGCATCAGCCAGGGGTTACAGACTATTAATTGTGCTTACATCTTAACCTTTCACTAAAAATATCAAATTATTTCCTCAAGCAAAATATGCCAACGGCGAGAAAGATCGTGTTTCTCAATGTTAAAAAGGAATCAGAGAGGTGACGTATTCTGTTTGTATTAAAAAATTAGCATTGCTTTAACACATCTTTTCTCTAATGAAGGAAATCAAATGTACTATTTTGAACAATAATGAACATTACTTAATAAATGGGTTGGGTGGTAAAAATTAGCTGTATAACTGTTTTAATGCGAATTTTAAAAAAAAATCAAACTACAATATCAGACTACTGCAGGTATAACAATATATATAATTAAATAAATAAACATATATATATATATATGTTTTACCCTAACATTACTTGTTGAACAATAATGAAGAGGGTTATATCTCACACACAAAAATTTAATATTTTTAAGTTACATTTGAATGATGACATGAAATTCGCCAACAAACAAGAACTAAAATAAGTTAAAACAACTAAAGAATAGAAGAGAGTTCATTATTTTTGTCTTTTTTCATTTGGTTGTCTCTTACAAAAAGTAACTTTACGCCTGATTTTGATTTGGGTTGTGAGGATGTGTTTTTTTTAAAAATAACTATTAAGTACTGCTCATGTCAATTATTNAACAATATATATAATTAAATAAATAAACATATATATATATATATATATATATATATATATATATATATATATATGTTTTACCCTAACATTACTTGTTGAACAATAATGAAGAGGGTTATATCTCACACACAAAAATTTAATATTTTTAAGTTACATTTGAATGATGACATGAAATTCGCCAACAAACAAGAACTAAAATAAGTTAAAACAACTAAAGAATAGAAGAGAGTTCATTATTTTTGTCTTTTTTCATTTGGTTGTCTCTTACAAAAAGTAACTTTACGCCTGATTTTGATTTGGGTTGTGAGGATGTGTTTTTTTTAAAAATAACTATTAAGTACTGCTCATGTCAATTATTTAAGGTTGGAAAGAAGATCTTATATTATAACGCTGGAAAGTGAGAAAAACAGTTAGTTATAGTGAAATAATGACTGCACACTTAAAACTCAAGGTTTCTAAATTGAAGATGACTGACAGAGGGAATAACAGGCAATTAGCGTTGGTTTTTTTAATTAATCTGCATTTTGTTTCACTTTGACAACGAATCTTTAACTGAATCTTTTTTAAAAGAAAGAAAAAAAACGCAGCTAGGGTAGCATAACTGCCAAAATAGAAGAAATCATTACTGACTGCTTGATGATGACTATGGGACCTCTCGAAACGTTAAAAGAAAAACAAGCACAAAAAAACAACCCCAAAGCATGAGATCCAAAAGATAAAAACTTATTCTTGTAATCTAATTCTAATGATTTGTCAAATATCAATCTATTTTAGTGAAAACAAACCCAGACATTAAGTTAGAATCAGAAAACGACGACTGTTTCTCAATCAAAAAAACCCAACAATGCCAATCAATGCTCATCAATGCTCATGCTAATGATGCGATGCTCAACTTAATAATCATGCAAAAACAAGAAATCAAGCATCACTGTAATTTAAGGTTAATATAATCAACATCAAAATAACTAGATTGAATGCATACATCATAATCCGGAGTTGTACTCACAGAGAAAGGCAAGGTTTTGCTATTTTTTAAATCAGCCGGTTCACAGAGTGCTTCAATACTTAAGTTTTAATTGCCTTTCTGATAATGCCTCTTGGTGTAAGGTATTATTAGAATACACATATTTTAAAAACTATTTATTGCAATAAAACATTTGATGTTATCTAAGAAATGATCTTGTTATAAGCTCAATTCCATTTTTTTATCGTCGTAAAATTGGCAGCTAATGAGCAAAATTGCATGTTTGACCATGCATCAACAATCCTTTTTTCTGAGTTGATGTTTTTGTATACTTGATGGCATCATCGATGGTAATAACAACTTACTTCATATATCATAGTAGATTTTCTCTTCAATATCAAGGCAGACTATCACTATCAAATAGACACTCTGTGAAATATCATGGTACATCTGTAAATACACTGAAAACTTGTAACTTTAACAGAATAATCGTGCATTTTTACCAATCAATGGTATGAAGCAAATTGTAAGAAATGGCACAAAACAAGCGATGAGCAATGCACGTTTTGATACTAAATCTTATCGCGTTTTTTGGACCTTAACAAGGTAATCATAACAAATCGTTACATACAAAGTCACTTACTTGTACCTCGTGTTTCCAATTGACCTTGCAAAATGTAGTAATTATAAGGAATTGATCGACGATCTGATCCAGAGTGTATACCCAACTGAAAAATGGTATGTAATGCAAGAAGAACAACTTCCGTTCCAAAATAAGAAAAATCAGGAAATACAACTAGGATACGTTGTTCACTTTTCACTTGGCAAAAAACACGTTGATTATCTTCATCCTGATTACTAGTACCCTTGTATATGTTATCTCTTACTTGACATCAGTAACACTGCTAAAAAAAAGTCAGTAGCAAAGGTTCAGATGATCATTGACAAACCACATCAATTCTGGTTTTTTTGAATGATTGACAACTTGGCCTTTTTTAAACTGACAAGCATTTTTGCATTTTCTTTATGTAAACGCAAACTAAAGCAAAAACGATGCGAAATGGAATCCAGTAAAATCTCTTGTTGTTTTTTTTCTCTTTCAATATTCGATGATCGCTCACCTTGATGTGTTTCAGACCCGTTTTCACAAATTCAGGTAAGTACAATCCTATTATCACAACCACCTTTCCACCGTGGCTACACAATAAAAAACCATCGCATTCACGTCATTGACAGATTGCAAAATTCCATCTCTGGATGACTTCATGATTGATCCTATTGACTTCCCATCAAATAAATCGATCTTGCAAGAGTAACTTGGAAACAAAGAAAACTAATAAGTGACTTGATCACTCAAAAAAAACCCACATTCACTCCTTCAGTGCAAAACAACTTCTTTCTCTCTTCTTTCTTCATCATTGTTTTCCCAAAGAAACAAAAACGAAAACACAGCAACATGTCCAGAGTCTGTACATAATTACTGTAAATTAACAGACCTGTCCAGATTGGTTTCAAAAACACATGAAACAAAAATATTGAAAAAAAATCACAAAGGAAGAATTCTGATAAAAAGTCACAAGTTGGTTTGCATAAGTGGAACATTGATATGGTTTTTTCAACAGTCTCTATCATAACCTTTAATACCTGACGATGCAAGTAATAATTTTGTAAAAAATATTGTCAAGTTAGTATAATAATTGAATTGTTTTAAGTTTTATAGGCAATTTGTTCCTTTAATTCATCCAGAGCATACTGCACATATAATTATAATTATTATTATTATTACTATTATTATTATTGTTATTACTATTACTACTACTACTAAATATAATAATAATAATAATAATGATAATAATAATAATAATAATAATAATAATAATAATAATAACCAGAACCAGTCACTGAAGGACAAGATTTCACCATCTTGTGGGATTTCGCAATCCACACAGATCGCACAATGCAGGCTAACCGTCCTGGTATTGTCATCAAAGACAAAAAAAAAAAACACCTGCCTTCTTATTGATATGAGTGTGCCATCTGATAGAAATGTCTCTGCAAAAGTGTTTGAAAAACTTGCAAAATACAAGAACTTGGAGATCGAAATCGAAAAGATGTAGCATCTGAAAACTAAGACTATCCCGGTTTTAGTTGGTGCCTTGGTCCTGATAAAGAAAGGTACTAGCCAATATCTCGAGAAAAAAACAGGAATTCCTTCACTGGAAGAAATCCAAAAAACAGAGTTAAATTGCAGTGCTCATATATTAAGAAGAGCACTTACTATCTGAATTTGTACCTTGCTTTAGCTCAAAAAACAAAACTTACGATTTCTTTCACCCTGGTTGTGACCCGGTGTTTGATCTTAAAATGCAATTCAATGTATATTTTTTTTACATAATAATACTATTAGTATAGGTCAGACAATAGTTTTACTTGAAGGAAAAGAGATTCAGTTCAAGGGAGGACCTGGGGGGTTCCAGGGCTTCCACAACCCCCTTGCACCCAACATAAGGGGTTTTCCTCAGGAAACCCTGTTAATTCACTCTCCCCCTCTCAAATTAGAATTGGTCCGGTCCTGCGGTTAATTTGATTTGCATAGTCCAGTGCTAAAAGATTTCCTGGTCGACTTCTGGAAACAGAAGCTTATTTTGTATTTTTCATCTTTAAAATCTATTTTGTTTTGTGAAAAAGTAAGACCCATACTGTATCCCAGCAGTGGATTAAGAGAAACAATGACTGATCTGCAGCCAGAGTCCCCAATGCTTTGAGGCCCCAGACTAATATTAATAGTTCTGGATTCGATAAATAAATGTTGTACCCAGATTAATCCCATGATAAGGAAATGTTTCCTTCAAAGAAAGGCCACCACAGATCGGTCTGCTGAACGATTTGTAAAATTTATTTCAATGTTTCACACTATGGGTCAGAAATCCCTAAAAGCTTTCTTTATTTTTGGGAAAGAAAGCAGCACAAGCATTTATTGCAGTCATAGCCGATGCTATGGTAATTCAAGGGGAATGGGGAAGCTTCAACCTTTGCATAATTATGCAACAATAGACAGTCACCGTCGCTAAAAGACCGTTTCAGTCATTGGAATAATAATTTATGCACTTCACACCATATTAATTGTAGTTTTTTTTCAAATTAACAAGTTCTCAATATTTTTCATGATAATTAAGTCTTTTTTTGGCTAAACTGATATCATTTTTGTAAGATTTTATTCCAGTTTAACCTCAGGTTACGCTGAAATCGCTTTGGCATTTTGCGCTTTCGCCCAGTCCATCTGAAAACTTGACGCCAACTTCACATGCGTGACTTGGATTTTACCAGGGATCAGCACTCCAAAAAATTGTGTGAGAATTCCATGCACGTAATATGAATGAAAAGTACAATGTATTGTATCTTTTGTGAGCAGTGCAGTTTCGCTTGTAATGTTGAATGGACAGCACATTCCATTAATCCGGTGTCGAAAAGTTTGTCTGCATGTGTCTTTTTTTATCACATCATTCACAAAAACACCGGAAACATCCTGATGGATAATTCGATCTCATGCTGCACCAGTGATGTTTGTAAACAAAGATATGGTGAAAATATTTCAGTAATGGAAGAGTTGGCAGGTGACAAAGGTCATCCACCAGGCAGCAGAGTCTAACCAGAAAGAAGTCTGAAAAACCTTAAACAACAGAAAAACGTCATCTCATGCGAATTGTGGTGTACAATCAAGAGAGATTTCGGAAAACAATTTTATCTATTTTAGAGAATAAAATATCTTCTGGCTTCCAACATCGTGCAGACGCGTAAAAAGGTGAGCAGAATATGTTTTGGGTTTTTTTGAAGGGGTGTTCTAATCTGAGAGAGGTTGGTTATGATGACTTCCAAAAAGGAGCAACTAATTTGATATAAAAATACCCAAAGCATTTAAAAACACTTTTCCTCTTGAATTAATTCAGTTTTCAGAACTTTACCAAATATTTAGTGTGCAAGAACAGAAGAAAACGCAGACATCAGTACAAAATACGAGTAATAAAATGAAACGGTTTTTATTTCAAATCGGTTTAAATTCACAGAAAGTTTTTCGAAAGTGCACATAGCATTAGGCATCTTTCTTTGCAATGTGACAAAGAATAAGGAGAGAGATTTAATGAACACGAATAATAACGAGGAAGAAATAGGAGAACAGCGTGATAAAACTGATAGAAATGGATAGTAGAAGGAAAATAAACTGTTGAAAATGGTCTAAACCATGGCATTTAATTCATCATACATATTTTATGTACCTGATTCATCCTATTTGATTCGACATGTTGTCATCTGTGTCACTGTGATTATAGCGTTTTAATCAAATCATTAATTAATCAGAAGCTCATGAAGAAATTTAAAAACTAAAGGGATATCAAGTTAAAAGGTTCAAGTCATACCGAGAGTTGTTGGTTCACTAGGTAGTATTTCAAAGAAATTTGAAGATTGAGTAGAGAAAGTAGGGATCCATGTAAATATTGCACGAGTTCAAAAACCTGCCTTGTTGGAAACACCCAGAATCCTCCGAAAGGTACTTGACATGTGAAATGTGAAAGAAACCTGTTGGCCCCTGGCTATTGTTATAGCTCGCCCAACTGGAAAATATCGCCAATTCCACCAGCCAGAGCAATAGCTAAATTTCTTACAATGATAATGATAATGATAATGATAATGATAATAAAAATATAATAATAATATAATAATGATGATAATAATAATAATAATTTTTTTAAACTTCACATGGTTTTATTTGTAAATTAACGATCTAGAAAATTTACAATGAAATTGATCTACTCAATACAGGTTGCAACACAACCAAGCTGTCACTGGATCCAGAGGACTGGAAATATCACAACGAAGCCTAGTTGTGGTACATCCTCTATAGTGATACTCTCCATTTGGGCATATCACTGAGAGACGATGTATCAGCTGGTTACCAGATTAATAATTCTGGGTTTGTCCATTCTTTGTTTCTCATACAGAAAATAAAGTATGATGTCCGTATACAAATGTTTATCGATCTTTTGATGATAAATTTAACAGTTTCGTCATTGAGATCGAGGGACTTTAATTTTGAAACAATCAAGCTATTTTTCCCAAACACACCTAGAGTTCCGAGGCTCAAGTTTACATAATAAACTTTAAATCTTCTTGATAATAATAATAATAATAATAATAATAATAATAATAATAATAATAAGCAGTTGTTGCAGAAAATGGGATAAAATGAAACTTGTGTCACACTATAATGAATATGAGTAGAGGAAAGAAAAAAACCACAATAATCCAAAATTAAAGTATAATAATAATACTTCATTTATTAAATTTTATTAAAATAAAAGCAACATTGTGTTGTGTAAAATCTAAGCACAAAGATATTTTCATTGTTGTTATTACTGTAAAATGTAGAAATTTGATGCCATCTGAAAATACAATATCTAAATAAGAGTCTTGTTATATCTATGGACAATCAAAGAATAAAGAGTAAAAGAAATAAAACTGATATCGGGATTCTTATGTGTTGGAAAGTCCTTGCTTTTTGTACCAGACAACGGGCATCTTTTCTTCCTATCTTATACTCCCTTTCACGCAAGAAAGACGAGGCTAAAAAAGTGCACACGGATTACGACCCATGCCACTAATTCCAGCGCATCACCCCCCCCCCCCAAAAAAAACAAACAACAACACACAAACAAACAATAGTTGACCGTTGATGAGCTGAAAGAAAACATGAACCTGCTCAGAAGCCCCAATTTCAAGCAAACCTCATTTGTTTACATTGACACAGCAGGCCTCCTACCTTCTTTCCTCGCCGGGTAGCCTTCAAAGCTCGTGAATGTTGAGGCAGAACTATTGTAATGCATTCTGAAATTTGCAATAAAACTCTTGAGGAGCAAAGAAGTCACATGAAAAAGCATGCGACATTTGTATTTAAACAAGAGGATATTGAGCAATTTTTAGCGATCTGTTGTCAAAACAAACCATTTTTTTCTGAGGATGTATGAGATTAGTTGTTTAACAGAGCAGAAGCTGAGGTTTATTTCTCTGTAATCAACATATTACACTTGCTGTGTTTGGTTGTTTTATTGCAGAATTTGCTGAAGATGACAAAATGTGTTCATGGTTCTTTTGTGATTGGTATATCATTAAAAGCAATGTGCATCTCATCTTATATTCTTCTTTACAGAAACAACCAAAATGATGTAAATTGTTCTGACAGAGAATAAACTAAAATAAATTTAGCCAGTTATTCTAAATAACAAACAGGAAGAATAATACGATAAAAGATGTTTTTAATTAATTTATTTATTTCTAGCCAGTCGATTGGAATAGAAGCAATTGAGGCACATCATTTAAAATCAGATACACCTTGAAAGAATAATGATTTTGTTTTGACTAAAATCCCTCAAAATCCCTGTAAATCTTTTTGTTTCAAATAATTTTCACACCATTTTTGGAGGAGTACCTTCCCCCTCAGTATTATATTGGAAATTAGAAACCTGGGGCATTTGGTTGTGGTGAAAATACAATATTACCAACACAACTTGTGACTACACTCATGTTGTCGCCCCTCTGCTTATTAATTTTTATGACTTGTTCCTACCCGTCCCGTGCTTGTTAAATTTTGTTTATCTGCCTCAAGAAAATGTTTACTTCAGCATTCCTGCTGCAGTTAAATTCCTTCATGAATTTCCAATTAATTAATAATATTTCGTTTTGCTTTCTTTTCTTTGAAAGGCATGTTGCTCGTACCAATATCCAGAGAATAGTTCTCAGCTTTTATGATTTTTATTAGATATCCACTCCTCATTTATTACAATCCTCAAGTTATTATAGGTTAAGTCAATCCAACCACCACCAACTAGTCCGACCCCAAGCATTATTCAAAACTTAATATGTAAATGCAGTTATTTCCAATCTGTGAAAAGGAACTATTGTAGCAGGGGTGTGGCAAAAAGCAACGAAAACTACTTGAGCATTCCTGATCCTTTTCTTTTTCAAACAGTGTACTATCGAAGGAGCATACGATATCAGTGAGAGTGCAGTGCTTTTCTTTCCTGTTTACAATAACAATATCCGGCCATGTGTATAAGAAATTTTGTAAACTGTAGCAAAGGTTTGCTTCTGTGAGAGGCATAAGTTATGTTAGAAAAAAGAGACAAAGATGTATTTGTTTGCTTTCAAACTAGTAATTTTATCCGAGATTGAAACAGCATTACAGACGGCAAAATACATTAATAAAAAATAAAATATATTTAATAAATCATAACTTTACTAAATTAATAAAATATGTTACTAATAAATACTTTCATTGAATAATGCCAAAGACAGTGCTCGATACAAAGATTCGTAGATCCTTAGTAATACATATTTGGAATTAAAATATGTTTAAANTTTCAACAGTCTCTATCATAACCTTTAATACCTGACGATGCAAGTAATAATTTTGTAAAAAATATTGTCAAGTTAGTATAATAATTGAATTGTTTTAAGTTTTATAGGCAATTTGTTCCTTTAATTCATCCAGAGCATACTGCACATATAATTATAATTATTATTATTATTACTATTATTATTATTGTTATTACTATTACTACTACTAAATATAATAATAATAATAATAATAATGATAATAATAATAATAATAATAACCAGAACCAGTCACTGAAGGACAAGATTTCACCATCTTGTGGGATTTCGCAATCCACACAGATCGCACAATGCAGGCTAACCGTCCTGGTATTGTCATCAAAGACAAAAAAAAAACAACACCTGCTTTCTTATTGATATGAGTGTGCCATCTGATAGAAATGTCTCTGCAAAAGTGTTTGAAAAACTTGCAAAATACAAGAACTTGGCGATCGAAATCGAAAAGATGTGGCATCTGAAAACTAAGACTATCCCGGTTTTAGTTGGTGCCTTGGTCCTGATAAAGAAAGGTACTAGCCAATATCTCGAGAAAAAAACAGGAATTCCTTCACTGGAAGAAATCCAAAAAATAGAGTTAAATTGCACTGCTCATATATTAAGAAGAGCACTTACTATCTGAATTTGTACCTTGCTTTAGCTCAAAAAACAAAACTTACGATTTCTTTCACCCTGGTTGTGACCCGGTGTTTGATCTTAAAATGCAATTCAATGTATATTTTTTTTACATAATAATACTATTAGTATAGGTCAGACAATAGTTTTACTTGAAGGAAAAGAGATTCAGTTCAAGGGAGGACCTGGGGGGTTCCAGGGCTTCCACAACCCCCTTGCACCCAACATAAGGGGTTTTCCTCAGGAAACCCTGTTAATTCACTCTCCCCCTCTCAAATTAGAATTGGTCCGGTCCTGCGGTTAATTTGATTTGCATAGTCCAGTGCTAAAAGATTTCCTGGTCGACTTCTGGAAACAGAAGCTTATTTTGTATTTTTCATCTTTAAAATCTATTTTGTTTTGTGAAAAAGTAAGACCCATACTGTATCCCAGCAGTGGATTAAGAGAAACAATGACTGATCTGCAGCCAGAGTCCCCAATGCTTTGAGGCCCCAGACTAATATTAATAGTTCTGGATTCGATAAATAAATGTTGTACCCAGATTAATCCCATGATAAGGAAATGTTTCCTTCAAAGAAAGGCCACCACAGATCGGTCTGCTGAACGATTTGTAAAATTTATTTCAATGTTTCACACTATGGGTCAGAAATCCCTAAAAGCTTTCTTTATTTTTGGGAAAGAAAGCAGCACAAGCATTTATTGCAGTCATAGCCGATGCTATGGTAATTCAAGGGGAATGGGGAAGCTTCAACCTTTGCATAATTATGCAACAATAGACAGTCACCGTCGCTAAAAGACCGTTTCAGTCATTGGAATAATAATTTATGCACTTCACACCATATTAATTGTAGTTTTTTTTCAAATTAACAAGTTCTCAATATTTTTCATGATAATTAAGTCTTTTTTTGGCTAAACTGATATCATTTTTGTAAGATTTTATTCCAGTTTAACCTCAGGTTACGCTGAAATCGCTTTGGCATTTTGCGCTTTCGCCCAGTCCATCTGAAAACTTGACGCCAACTTCACATGCGTGACTTGGATTTTACCAGGGATCAGCACTCCAAAAAATTGTGTGAGAATTCCATGCACGTAATATGAATGAAAAGTACAATGTATTGTATCTTTTGTGAGCAGTGCAGTTTCGCTTGTAATGTTGAATGGACAGCACATTCCATTAATCCGGTGTCGAAAAGTTTGTCTGCATGTGTCTTTTTTTATCACATCATTCACAAAAACACCGGAAACATCCTGATGGATAATTCGATCTCATGCTGCACCAGTGATGTTTGTAAACAAAGATATGGTGAAAATATTTCAGTAATGGAAGAGTTGGCAGGTGACAAAGGTCACCCACCAGGCAGCAGAGTCTAACCAGAAAGAAGTCTGAAAAACCTTAAACAACAGAAAAACGTCATCTCATGCGAATTGTGGTGTACAATCAAGAGAGATTTCGGAAAACAATTTTATCTATTTTAGAGAATAAAATATCTTCTGGCTTCCAACATCGTGCAGACGCGTAAAAAGGTGAGGAGAATATGTTTTGGGTTTTTTTGAAGGGGTGTTCTAATCTGAGAGAGGTTGGTTATGATGACTTCCAAAAAGGAGCAACTAATTTGATATAAAAATACCCAAAGCATTTAAAAACACTTTTCCTCTTGAATTAATTCAGTTTTCAGAACTTTACCAAATATTTAGTGTGCAAGAACAGAAGAAAACGCAGACATCAGTACAAAATACGAGTAATAAAATGAAACGGTTTTTATTTCAAATCGGTTTAAATTCACAGAAAGTTTTTCGAAAGTGCACATAGCATTAGGCATCTTTCTTTGCAATGTGACAAAGAATAAGGAGAGAGATTTAATGAACACGAATAATAACGAGGAAGAAATAGGAGAACAGCGTGATAAAACTGATAGAAATGGATAGTAGAAGGAAAATAAACTGTTGAAAATGGTCTAAACCATGGCATTTAATTCATCATACATATTTTATGTACCTGATTCATCCTATTTGATTCGACATGTTGTCATCTGTGTCACTGTGATTATAGCGTTTTAATCAAATCATTAATTAATCAGAAGCTCATGAAGAAATTTAAAAACTAAAGGGATATCAAGTTAAAAGGTTCAAGTCATACCGAGAGTTGTTGGTTCACTAGGTAGTATTTCAAAGAAATTTGAAGATTGAGTAGAGAAAGTAGGGATCCATGTAAATATTGCACGAGTTCAAAAACCTGCCTTGTTGGAAACACCCAGAATCCTCCGAAAGGTACTTGACATGTGAAATGTGAAAGAAACCTGTTGGCCCCTGGCTATTGTTATAGCTCGCCCAACTGGAAAATATCGCCAATTCCACCAGCCAGAGCAATAGCTAAATTTCTTACAATGATAATGATAATGATAATGATAATGATAATATTATAATAATATAATGATAATAAAAATATTATAATAATATAATGATAATAATAATAATAATAATAATAATAATAATAATAATAATAATAAGCAGTTGTTGCAGAAAATGGGATAAAATGAAACTTGTGTCACACTATAATGAATATGAGTAGAGGAAAGAAAAAAACCACAATAATCCAAAATTAAAGTATAATAATAATACTTCATTTATTAAATTTTATTAAAATAAAAGCAACATTGTGTTGTGTAAAATCTAAGCACAAAGATATTTTCATTGTTGTTATTACTGTAAAATGTAGAAATTTGATGCCATCTGAAAATACAATATCTAAATAAGAGTCTTGTTATATCTATGGACAATCAAAGAATAAAGAGTAAAAGAAATAAAACTGATATCGGGATTCTTATGTGTTGGAAAGTCCTTGCTTTTTGTACCAGACAACGGGCATCTTTTCTTCCTATCTTATACTCCCTTTCACGCAAGAAAGACGAGGCTAAAAAAGTGCACACGGATTACGACCCATGCCACTAATTCCAGCGCATCACCCCACCCCACCCCACCCCCAAAAAAACAACAACACACAAACAAACAATAGTTGACCGTTGATGAGCTGAAAGAAAACATGAACCTGCTCAGAAGCCCCAATTTCAAGCAAACCTCATTTGTTTACATTGACACCAGCAGGCCTCCTACCTTCTTTCCTCGCCGGGTAGCCTTCAAAGCTCGTGAATGTTGAGGCAGAACTATTGTAATGCATTCTGAAATTTGCAATAAAACTCTTGAGGAGCAAAGAAGTCACATGAAAAAGCATGCGACATTTGTATTTAAACAAGAGGATATTGAGCAATTTTTAGCGATCTGTTGTCAAAACAAACCATTTTTTTCTGAGGATGTATGAGATTAGTTGTTTAACAGAGCAGAAGCTGAGGTTTATTTCTCTGTAATCAACATATTACACTTGCTGTGTTTGGTTGTTTTATTGCAGAATTTGCTGAAGATGACAAAATGTGTTCATGGTTCTTTTGTGATTGGTATATCATTAAAAGCAATGTGCATCTCATCTTTTATATTCTTCTTTACAGAAACAACCAAAATGATGTAAATTGTTCTGACAGAGAATAAACTAAAATGAATTGAGCCAGTTATTCTAAATAACAAACAGGAAGAATAATACGATAAAAGATGTTTTTAATTAATTTATTTATTTCTAGCCAGTCGATTGGAATAGAAGCAATTGAGGCACAACATTTAAAATCAGATACACCTTGAAAGAATAATGATTTTGTTTTGACTAAAATCCCTTAAAATCCCTGTAAATCTTTTTGTTTTAAATAATTTTCACACCATTTTTGGAGGAGTACCT
>RDPX01000074.1:1900033-1912458 GCA_003991215.1 Morbakka virulenta
CTCAATATCCGCAAATATACTTTTAGCAATAGAATAGTTGATATATGGAACCAGCTCCCAGAAGAAGCAATTAAATGTACTACTGTCGATCAATTTAAGGGGCATCTGACAGATGAACAGTTGCACATGATGAGTGAGGAGTATATGAGATAAATAGTCTCCCTTCCTCGAGAGCCACTCATTTATGAGTGGCACACAGGTGAATACAGGTGAATACTTGCAAGTTCTTGAATTGGTGGACTCAGTGGAAGCCATTGACATCATCATCACACGCTTGTCTTTCTACATAAGGTCACCTTTATCTGGGATTTCACAAGTTGAAACCTTCCTTCTTTTCAATACGATATGAGGGCAGTCCGAGTTCCGACTGTAAATTAGGTATACTTTTAAACATATTTTTATTCAAAATATTTATATTAATTCTCACCTTTCTCACCTTCTCCGCTGTTCCTGTTCCTTATCGGGTCGCGGGTGTCTGCAGCGCTCCTCTCTTGAGCAGTGCTCTCCATCTTTCTCGCTCTTGGGTGTGGGATGGCTCCAGATTCCACAGCTTCATGTCATTCTGGATGTTGTTTCGCCATCGGTACTTCTGCCGGCCTTGCCCTCTCTTTTCTTCTACTTTCATGTTGGTGACCCTCTTGATGTTCTCTTGCTCTCCTCGCCTGCTTACGTGCCCGTACCACTCCAATCTCTTTCTTCTCAACATTGTAATATATATATATATATATATATATATATATATATAAATATATATTAATGTGATGAATAAATAATAAATTTGTTCTTTATTTAGTTAGTTGGCTAGTTACTTACCAACTTATTCTTGTCGTACATAAACAGCTGCTTAAATAATGTGTCCTTACTTCTTTTCTTTACTTATTGCCTGATACCACTCGTTAAGTTGCAAGTGATTTTTCTATTTTCTGGCTTTTCTGCTTTGTCTCACTCTTATGGCTACAGCACAGGTACCTGCATTCGCCTTTCTTACTTATTGCCAAGTGCTCAACGTAGGGTTTTATTCATCTATCACCAGATGGTGTGTAGTCACTTTCCTTGCTTATTTGCCTTTTGCTTTGTTCTTTCAGTAAACGTTGTCATAGATTCATAACTTTTTTATAGTTTGGAAAAAATATGTCGATGACAGTTATCCTTGACAGTAAATATCAAGCTTTAGTTCTAAAAGCTGCTAAGAAACCGTATATTCTGAGCAACAAAATGATATAACAATAATCATAATATAATGTTGATTTTATGTTATAGTCAGGTTTCCCTGACCACAGAACAATGGAATTTGGACTTCTAATTTGTGCCTCTGGCATGTATATTAGATTGATACTAATATTAGATGAAAATATTCATCTAACATATACATATATATGTATATATATACATATATATACATATATATATACATATATAAGGAACGTAGAAAATAACTACACTTTTTTTTATAGTACTCCGAGTTTCATGACTATATCAATCTTCGTCTTCGTTTACAGCTGAAGATTGATGTAGTCATGAAACTCGGAGTACTATAAAAAAAGTGTAGTTTATTTTCTACGTTCCTGATATAATTGCTCCTTTATTCACTGGATATAGTCGAGCACTTTTGAAGATAGGATTACGTATCTTGCTTGTTATTCGTTATATACATATATACATATATATATATATATATATATAAAGCTTTCGATTCGGTTATCCGTATTAAAGTGCTCAATACATAAATGCAGAGCGTAATATAAGATATAAGACTTATCATATCTTATATATATATATATATAGTTTAATGATTACCAATGTCTCTATCCAATGGATTAACTGTTGAAATACCTTTATTTATTTGTTATTTGTTATACTCATAGTTTTTCAACAAATAAATAACATGTAGAATGCAGTCACAAATAACAATGACATAAAACGATGGTGGTATTATGCACAACAAGAAAACGTTGATTGATTACAGACAACTTTATTCGATCCTCTTGAGATTAGAACATAATAAAATACTGTTTCGTTTTTTTAACTGCTATTAAATTAATATTTGATGGATAGAAAATAAGAATAACAGGGTATTACAATAGTAAGTGCCGACTTGGATCAATACATATATTGATTGTATCTATAAAGTTCCTTATGAAAAGGTTTTTGAGCTTTAAAAGTTGCTTTTTTCTAAATTATATAGGATAAAGTATATAGGATATAACTATAACCTATTTTACCTATTGAAATGTTATGAGATAGTTAAAACAAAACATTCCGCTCCTTCTTCTCACCCTTGAAACTGCATGTAGCCTTTTTGAATAATTTTTGCCACTGTCATGATGTCGAAAATAACAGATTAAAAATAAAGTCTTGGGGAAAGTTTTTCATAAACGCCTGGATGCTATAAAGTGCCCAGTCCGAACGGAAAACAATCTAAGCTTTTATTTTTAGACAAGCGGCCAGGGCGCTTAATCGATCGATTGCAGCACTGTATTAGCCCAAAATATTTAAGGATTGATTCAGTGTAATTGACAATCCATATATTTTTCAGTAGAAAATTTTACTTGCCTGACACCTTTTGTAGCAGTAGGGTCTTTTCCTATTGTCATTATTATTACTACTATTAATATTATCATTATGATGATGATGATAATGTTAATGTTTATTGTTATATAGCTGCTAAGGACTCTTAAGACGTCATTTACTGTAATATAATTATAACCATTGTTATGGAAACACGTAATAATTTAGCACCACTACCTTACCAGGCTTGCAAGGATACCTGAAGGTACTCTTTTCAAATTTCACTGTACATGGCAATATTAAAATGAAATGCTTGACCGAAACAATAGAAATTCCAGATGAGGTAAAAAGAAAACAATTTTTTACTGCTTTTTTTATAAATGAGTGATTGCTTAACTTTGTTGCTGTTATAGTATGCTATTTAGTATTATCACTATTTTTATCACTGATTTTATGATCTAATATTACCAGTAACGAATTTCATTAGTAACTAATATTGTTAATATTAATTAATGCTATTATTATAATATACTCTTGAACAGCACAAATTAAGTACGATATTAAGTAGAGATCAATATTGCATGATAGAATATAACATAGTAATACATAGAAATATTTAGTAATATTTAGTTTTGTAATGTTTTGCAGAGCAGAGTAGATAAAAGTAGGGTTCAATGCTCTCAATCGATACGACAGTGCCCCTGAGTCTAATACAGCATAGTACAGAACAGTGTAGCATACTATATATAGCATTTGTATAAAAAGATCTAGCAAATCGAAAAGTCACGTTTTGTGGCTTTTTGCCCAAAAATTGTAAAGGGTCACTGTTATTGTCGCTCCTGCTGCCATTTATTTACAGAACAACAAATTATCAACAGATCAACAAGAACAGATAAACAGTTACCTGAGGGATGATCACAGTCAAAGTTGAATAAGCGCTAGACGACATCAGATGAGTATCTCTGTCAATCTATTCCAACATTGACAACTAATCCTCTTGGCTGTGACATCAAGCGTGATCTGTGGCTACTACTGAATCAAATGGGTTCTGGTTATTGATAATATGAAAGTCTCATGAAAAGAATCCTTGCATAAGTCGAGCAAAATGTTTGTGGCAATGTACAGAGTCCCGCTCAGGCTCTGACGAGTAACATCTTCCGCATTTGGGACAATATCGGTACAGTGGACAATGAATGTACAGCATAGTGTGTGAAATTATGACTTTCAAGTTCATCATGCGAATATATATATATATATAAATATATATGTCAATAGACGAAATAAATTCTCTGTTATAGTCTCGAAATACCATATTGTTGTTGTTTATCTTTTCATAATATTAGGAATGTTGATTGGTAAATAAATAATAAAGAATACTTCTTTCGTGGTTGCTAAAAGTAATGTTCTAAATCACTACTAAAATTCCCGATTTATAAAAATCTACAACGATGTTTTCTGCACAACCGCAAATCAAGTGAATTCAATTCAAACTGTAATCATTAAAGGCGTTTTATCTTTAAAATATGGTGTTTCTTGGTTAATCAAAGATTTCGAAAACTCACGAGAGCTACACAACCAATTAAATCAAGAAATGAAACACAAAAGAGCTATATTGTAAATAATTTATCAAAATACATCTTGATAAACTAGGAAGAAAACCAACACAACAACAATGCAAAGTATCAAATCAAAAAAGTTTATGATCACTTGATCACTCAAAAGTTTTTCAAATTTTATCATGGTGTCTTTTCAAAATAGTAAAATTGTCCCTGGGTATCGATATTTCATCTGTGAATAATAATAGTATTTTAATTGTAAATTTGAACATGGAGTAACATATAGAAAACTTTCAAATTCAACTTCTGGCTCATTACTATTAAAAATAGAATTGGGACTGGGTTGTAAGATACTTGAGGATTGGACTTAAACAGAGTTAAAAATAAACAGAAAATAGCAGAAACAAACTGCACTAACAAACAGGATAAAATACCTTATAAATTCTGTCTCAACGTTTCATCAATCTCTACTGACATACTCATGAGAATGACATAAAACTGCATGTAACAGTGATGTTATAGAAGGGGTCTGGAAACTAATCACAACACCAACGACTAACAAAAAAACAACAAAAAAACATGTTTGTCAGGTAATAAAAAAATTAGTTCTTCTTGACCATTTTTTGTGTTCTTTCCAGAGGCCACGAAGACCGACAGCCTTGACTGAATTAGATCAAATAACAAAATTGAATAGAAACCAACTACGGAAGTATAGTGGATTAGTTTCTTCTTTTTGCTATTTTTAATTTTTTAAACGTCCCTTTCCTCCATAATATATGCTTACAAAAATACCATCCAAATTAGTAAACACACTGATGGTTCATTCTCGCTAATCAAGTGTTGCCCTTCTATTTTCGCAAGAATCATAATAATTTCCAGTTGAAGGGCGCATTTCGTATCTTCGCTATCCTCCAGCTGTCAACCTACAAACGTGTTACCAAGGAGCCTGTGTGATTTCATAACCATAACCTGATTAATTATCATTATTCGTCAAAAGGGATCCCCAGTGACTTGTCATTGGTTGAATAAGCACCGTTAGCATTTTTTCAAAAAAGCCAACTTCTACACAAGTTTTTTCAAGAGTTAACGGCATGATTGGGGTTTGCAGACCATCATTAATGAGGCCTTCCAGACGATGAGAATATTTTAAGTGTACTTTTCCTGCTGTGGTGTTAGTATTGATAGAAATGTCAACAGAAGGAGATAGTACCTGCTGATGAGCACGTACAACAAACAAGGTCATCGATGATTGAGATGCAGCGGACTCCCAAGACATTCAACAAACACAAGTAAAAAAGGGCTGGTTTTAATATAACAGGATACTTAGTAAGAATTAATGTTATGTGAAATTAATGATAATTGGAGTTAATGGGACGCATTGTCTTGGTCCCCGAAACTCAGACAAAAGAACAAAGCTTAATTCTTTATTTAAAACCTGGATATCTCAAGCGACAAAGAAAAGAAAAGAAAAGCAAAGCAGAGACTGGAGTTTATTTGCAGTTCATGAGCCATTTTTATTTTCTGATCAAATAACAAAACCAAATACAAAACATTCAGCTGTATTTTTATGATCAAATAAAAGTAATGTTTCAATGTGGTAATGCTTGGTTTAATGAAGTGTTTTTCTGATTTGACTGAATACATGTGAAAAGGCGTTTGAAAGAGAGATTAAAGACTATTAATACTTTCAAATGTTGTCATTCAATAAGTGCTACGACACCCATCATGCAGCGGCTGTGCAAACACAGTGGGAAGAGCAAGACCAATACACAATTGACAAGGGGCGAGGTCAAAGTTAAATGACAAAGCCAACAGCGAGAACTAAGACGACGACCAAAGCCTTGATATATCTGTTGGCCATCACACAATACCATGTTGAATAAACTGGGCACCAATTGCAAGTGTGAACACTTTTAGGCTTAGATCTGATTTGTTGAAAATAAAAATGCAAAACACGAATAAAAAAATGGGTAGGTGTCTATTTTAGGCTCTGGTCATCATGACAAGATAAAATTTGAAGATTACTAGATATGGACTTTGGTACGAGGCCCAAGTCCTTTATTTGGAAAGTTGCGACTGAGTAGTCACACAAGCAAAAGAAGCTCGGTTAAAATTTTCATATCAGGGATCATTTAGTTCCCTTGGGTTCAATATTTTGTATGAAATAACTCTAAAACAGAGAGAGGCTCTTCCGCACCTTTATCTACCCACGTCGAGAAGGATACATTTAGTTGCTCATGAAGTAACCGAAAAATTTAATTCTGTTCGTCTTATTAGGCTATCCGAGGTGTTTAATTCATAAACAAAATGGCCCCTAAAAAAACTTGAAGAAAACAAGAGAAACCAGACAGGAAAATCTCAGTAAATGCTAAAACTGCAGTGAAATAAAATCAACATAAAGTAAGGCTGTAGAATGCAAAGAGTGATGTTGTAGTTATATCTGCAGCTTTATTTGATCAAGAGTCTTCTAATTTTCTTTAAACAGGGCATTATCCTGGTTAATTACATTTAGTTATCAAAAGCGGTATATGTTTGAATTGAAGTCGAGTTTGGGCTTCGAACATAAACCGTCTCCAATATGCATGGATTACAGTGTGGTCCACGGATTACCTCTTTGTAAAGAAGGTTTTACAACAGATTTGGTTGGTTGGGCTTGATACTTAATTTATTCAAGGACGTGTTTTATTGGTGTTTACACTTTCTACCTTCATATTTATTTCAGGGTGTCATTTATTCAAAGAACAAAGGTATCGAAGTGAATGCTTTAGTAATACCTAATGCTTTCAATGCCAGTTGTCCAAAACTTGGATTTGGTTTACAAATTATAGCTCTTTATGAAACACAACAAATCAATATATTGTGCGTCTCTTGTGAAGGCGTCAATATTTGGATTAGTGTACTTCTGTTCGGCATAATTAATCGTTTCCACAAAAGAGGTTTGTAAACAAGTTTTCTTTTCCACCGCAGAAGAAGAGAATGTTCAAGTCAGAGAATGCAGGAAACAAACCGATTGTAGTCTCCCTGTTTCTCTTTGCTACGTTAACTAATAGGACGGAAGCTAGGCAATGTCTTTACATGTCAAATAGTACAGACAAGGTGGTCAGTTACACCAACTTGAATAGATTAGAAAATGACAAAGTAAAAGCAATCACATCATTGGCACAACTGTTCCAGAAAATGACAAAAAGATTAATCGAAAGTGATCAAAAGGTACTTTTAAATAACCAAGCAACTGATATTCAAAGATCCATTGACAACCACAAACTCAGTGATTAATTTTCTGTTACCTAATCTAGCACCATTAGCTTGAATCTACGTACACCCTTTGTACAATATTTCCTTCATTTCCTCTTAACCATCTCCTCCTCTCACAGAATATATCTCAAAATTCCCTTTTTAAGTTTGTTCACTCGAATGTATTGAATATGACTGTTATTTCTCGTCTTACAGGTTATTGGTTGATGCTTATTTTGGTATGGTATCCAGACCCCACCTGTATCGTCTTTTTTTCGTCGTTTATTTCTTTACTGTCCATTTTAAAAAAACACATTGATTGAAATGTCGCTTTCTCTCACTTTTTACAAGAAGGAATGAAAACTGTTTGATGACCTGGTTAATATTTTGCTTTTCTTTAACACAACAACAAAACTATCTTTTTATAAAATATTGCACTTATTAGTCATATGAATCCCCCTAAGGTCCTGAGAGAAATTGCCATTGTAATTAATATTCACAGCCAGATGTTATGAACTAGAATCTGTCCATGCTTCGCCAGTGTTGGTTTGGGAGAGCCACTTAGTGCACATCTTAAAACAGTCGTGGTTTTCTACGTTTTATTTGTCTTCTCCCAGGGTTTGTTTTCTTCGGTCAGTGTACTACACAAACCTAGTAATGCTTAACCACAAAGATCTCAATCACAAATTATTAATCATTCAGTAGAATTTCTTTGCGAAAAATCTCCATGTATATAAGTGATATGAGTGGGCAATACACTCACTCACTGAACATACATTTGATTTTTGTTGAAAAGTCACCTTCTAGCATCAGGACTTTCCTTAATTTTGTTTCAATGATGGGTGAAGGACACTACTCAAACTACAGTCCATCACTATGACGACTATCAGACGTTTTGACAATAATACTCTGTTTCTGATAAAATCATAACCCTGTAACATTTTATTGCCAATGAATTCAAAATATCTTCTTTTTCAAAATAATTTCCTTGGTTGCCAGTGCACTATCCTACTGAGTTTATCACTCATAAAAATACTTCTGCATCTCTTCTTTCAAAATGTTTAGAGTTTGCCTTGTTGTGTTACTTCGTTATTCTTAGAATTGTTTTATTTCTTATTTGGTATGTGAAAAGAAATAAATTCAAATGTCACTAACTTCAAAATTATAGACACCAAAAGTTTAAATATCACCAGCATTAAAATTATATGAAGATCATAATTTCCTTAATATCCTGGTGAATATTAAGGAAATTATCGTATTTTCAAGCTCCAAAATGTTGAGTAGGTTTTTTTTACCAATAATATGACTGTTAATTAAGAGTGGTTGGTGGGACCACAATTATAAATTTCTGACAAGTATTTCTGACATGTTTTTTTTGGTTTTGGGGTTTTTTTAACGTCATTTTTCCCCATTGCTGGGACTCAGACAGTGCCCTTCACAGGGACTTGGATTTGGCAGTGAGGAATTACTTGGCCGAATGCCTTTCCTGACGCCAACCAATGGCTTTTTCTTTTGTGAATATCCAAAGTCGCCAAATCGGGGAATCGAACGCGGAATTCTTTGTTACTGTGCAGTTGAACTAACCATTAAGCCACGGCTCCTCAAGTGTCCTCCTGACATGTAAGTAACTTCCCTAATATTCAAAATAAGTTCACGAAATTTTCAGGAATGTTAGACCATGTTGTGATTATATCATTTTGATTAATTAATTTCACAAAGTGTGTTACTTATTAATTTGGGTGCATTTAATAAGTAATCTGAGCATCATTTTCTTGCAAGTACTTTTTCTTAATTTGATACCTTTTCATCAACCAGAGTTGCTTAACCAGGCAAATGTTGAAAATCGATAAAAATCAACGATCTCCCCTGCTCTCTAAAGTTTTTCGGTGCATTTTGAGAAATTAGAAAATTGACCTCTGGGGAAACTTGTCCAAATTGGATGAGGTACCCACCGGGCTTATCTGAAGTATAAACAATGACCAGATTTCAATTCAAACGGTTCATACCCATTAACTTGTTCATATAACACACCTTTTGGATAAACTGAGCATGAAATGTTCACTATTGGATCTAACCTTTAATTTCTGATATCTTTTAGTAAAAAAAATAATTGTATGTATGTATGTATGTATTTATTCGCCACTAACAAAAAAATACAAATGTTCAAAGGTGAATGTTAAAATCCTAATACATGATGTTATCCAAAATAGTTAAAAAATTAACGTCAAGTGCTCTTTGACGAGGTTCAGAGAATTGAAAAGAGCAACTACCAAAGCATACTTAAGTATGAAAAAAAGATAACAACAACGAATTTAAGCTAGCATGGAATATTATAGGTACTTAAATATCTTTTTCTCTCTTTTTTGTAATCTGTAACTGCTTTTAATCATTATGCCAGTTTTCACATCTATGGTAATAAAGTTGTACAGTAAAATAAAAAGTTTGTGTGAAGAAAAAAAAAATTGTTGTCAATTGTCTGATATATGCAATCCAAGAAACTTAGAGTTGCAACGAAATCTGGACATTGCTCTTTTTCTTGTGTTTATGTACTTATTATTAAGCTTTGTATTATCTTCAAATACATAGAGGACTCTACATGATTGTTGTTTATACACATACTAATTATATATACATATATATATATATATATATATACCACTGGCAGAGGAAGACCAAAGAAAACATGGGAGGAAGTGATAAGGATGGATCTGAAACAAAAAGGTGTCAGCAGAGACCTGGTGAAGGATAGGATAACTTGGAAGTTAATTTCAGAGAAATTATCCAACACATGCTAGCATGTAAAATGGACGTTAAACCGAATTTGATGATGATGATATATATATATATATATTCCCGCTGGACATTGCTCTTTTTCTTCTTCTTCTGTTATCGCTCAGATAGGGACGCTGGTACCTCGGATGTGGGCCGAATATCTCCTTCGGAATTGGTGTGTCAGGACTAAATACTTGAATGGAGAGCCTGATTTATAATAAGGAGAGAAGAGTCAAAAGACTACACTTGTATATATATATAGTTGCATGGGTACGTAGATATGTACCATATCCTCCTCAGGTGTGCCATGTCCTAGCAGAACTTTGGCGATCATGCCTCTCCACAGATTCCTGCCTTTCGCTGCCCTCAGTAGCTGAAACTGACTATTTGTAGATCATGCTGCTATGCTTCCCATGTATGTGGTTCTTGGCCTTCCTTTGTTTCGTTTCTCATCAATCTTTACTGTCAGTGTCAACTCTTCTAGCTCCTCTTTCCTAATTATATGCCCCAGGAATGACATCTGTCTTTTTCGAATGGTAGACAACAGCTTTCTCTTGCATCTTCCTCCCCTTAGATTCTCCCATCACATCCTCCATGGTAATGTGCTCTGTACCATATACTATATACCTTTTTTTTTAAATGCTGACATGACAAATTCAAAATTCAAAGGAAATTTCGATCCAATAATGACGTCATGTTGCATTCGTTCGAAATGACATTTGCAACATTTGATCAAAAAGCCGCAGATGCCTTTTTCTTGAAAAATAAAGGTTAACTGTGGCTATTAAATTAAGTGTTTTCCCCACGATTAATCTGACTGAATTAAAAGAAGACTCTTTCATTAAATGTTATCCTAATCAGGCAAATGAATACAAAAAAACTCTCTTTAGAGACTGCAATATAAAAGTAACCGTCAGTATGTATAAATATTCCATTCCAACATGTTGAATAATGTTTACAATTTGTAGTAAAGCATAATTTGAATGGAAAATCAACGCAAAATTCGATTCACAAAATTGGTCATTAGATCTTACAGATTTTGGGTTCAAAAGTGTTAGCACCTCAATTCCCTACAAACATAGATACAAATTCCATCTTCTTTTTCATATATACATAGAATGGCTGGTTGGATCTGCCACAAAGACATACACTACACTCACATACAGACTAAACTTTTCCACTTTGAGCTAAGCAGATAAATATATGTTTTAGTGCAATCACTTACATTGAATTTTCCCCAAACCGTTACATTCAACGTACTTTAAAACATAATTTATTAGAAGATAACAATCCTGCTGAGCGAAGTAGTTATTGCTTGACCAAAGGAATTCATAATAAATATTATGAACACTGCACTTTATTACATCTTTGGTTACAGCTTGTATGATATCTATGCGAAAGGAATGTCATATTCTCGTAAATCACTATTTCATCAGTTGGTGCCATCATTTTTCCCACGCTTTTATGAATGGGGGAATACTGAGTTATTATCCATCCTATCTCACAATGCCGTACCAAAGATACAGGGATTTCCACAAAAAAACCCTATCAGTATGATTCTCGTTAAACCTTGTTAACTTGACGAAAGAGTAAGTAAAAGACTTCTTGAACTGAGATAATTATATTATTAAATTTAGAGCTGGTAATATTAATATTTACTTAAAAGTGGCTGTTTACTAGCATAATCTAAGATGAAGATCATAAATAGTCGAAAGGTCTCCAGAATACCTTCAAAAATAACACTTAAAATAACCAATATAAACACTCAAAACTCAAATATTCTTCTTTCTTAATGTTGTTATTTATTCTACTCCCAACAGCTTTAACGTCAGCCATAATTCAAAATTGTTTATCTGCTACAAAAGTAACTGTTTTCTGAAAAGTTTTTGAGTTTATATTGGTCTTTGATTTATTCAGTCATAAAAAGCACTTTATAAAAATAGTTAATATGATATATTAATTGTTATTTGGTACTTACAATAGCTGGGAAGAGCTAAAGCCCAAATGTTTCTATAAAGTGATACTGTGTGACCAAGCTTTGTTTCTTTAAGATTGTAAACATTTCTTTTTCTTGCTCGTACAAATTTGAAATCATTAAAGTTCATTTTAAAAGAAAATCGTGGAAAAGAAAAGAAATCCAAAAAAAATTCGACGTTCGAAGATGTGTCAAAATTGACGTAATAGGTCTTCTAAATTCAGATATGATTCAAAACAAATTACAAAACAAATAACAAAACGTAAACAAAACGTAAAAAAAACAAATTACAAAACAAATAACAAAACGTAAACAAAACGTAAAAAAAACAAATTACAAAACAAATAACAAAACGTAAACAAAACGTAAAAAAAACAAAT
>RDPX01000074.1:1922208-1932337 GCA_003991215.1 Morbakka virulenta
AGTGCAAAGGGTGTCAATCCACTTTCATACCTGGGGTATTTATTACGTAATTTCATAAATTCATAATATTTTGCATTACGTAATTTTATGGTCAAAGCAAAGATTGTCACATGTAGTCTATCTTTGTTCCAGATATGAGTCTCTATTGGCTTTTGTTTAATCAGACTTTGGTCGCTGTCTATTTGCTCTTCAAACAAGAAAGAATCAATCCTGCTTGAGAAATGAAGCTACTGGCAATGCTTTGTTCATTTCCTAAATGAAGTCATTCAGATTCGGTTGGGTTGTCATTCTTAGCCGCTCATCTCGAGGATAGTGTAATACTTCACTACGGTGTGCGAAGCATATTATATTCTCTACAAAATGCCCCCTCGAAGAGGATGCAAAAACTATCCCGATAGCTTTTGCTACATTTGTGGAAAATTCATTTTTAAATCACAACGCAAGCGGCTAAGTCAAGCTGTATGCAGTGCTTCTAGTGACTATTTTGAGTGTGCAGTTGGTGATCAGGATAAACAGTGGGCAACTCACCGCTGTTGTGCATCTTCTTATGTTACATTACTTGCTTGGAAACGAGGTGAGGATAGAAAAATGTCATTCGCTGTGCCTGCTGTATGGCGGGAACCAGCTGACCATGTGTTTTATTGCTACTTTTGTTTAACGAAAGTTCAAGGCTACTCCCGAAAATCAAAGCTTACTGTACAGTATCCAAATATTACATCTGTACAGTACACCTGCCAGTATTACACGGTGTCGAGCTTCCAGTTCCATCATCTACAAAAGAAGGATCGACTCATCTACTGGCAGCGACGAGCCTTCAACAAGTTGCAGTGATGGATCCAGTCCTTACAAACCATCAACAGCTGAGCCGCATCTTGTAACTCGAGCCAAGCTCAACAAGGATCAGGGATCTGGCGCTTTCCAAACAGTGTGCTGAAGTACTAGCGTCACGTTTGAGGGAGTGGAATCTTCTTGGTCCAGATGCCCGGATCTCTTCATTTCGAAGTAGGAATACACCATTCTCCAGTTTCTTTACAAAGACTGGTTTACTCTGTTACTGTACTGATGTCCAGGGATTGTTTCGTACCCTTGAACTGCATCACGATCCTAAAGAATGGAGGCTATTCATAGATGTATCTGTAGTAAGTCTTAAAGCCGTCCTCCTGCATAATTGTAATGAGCAGCCACCAATTCCAGTTGCATATGCAGTTGGAATGAAAGAAACGTACCAAGCTATGGAGGAGATTTTAAGCGCTATCAAGTATGACGAATACCGGTGGAAAATATGTGGGGATCTTAAAGTTGTTAGCTTACTCTTAGGATTACAAGGGAGTTACACAAAACAGTCTTGTTTTTTGTGCCTATGGGACAGCAGAGCAGATAAAAAGCACTATAGACAGAATGTATGACCGAGACGATCAAGCTTCATACCAGGTGAGCACAATGTAAAACACCCTCCTCTGGTTGATCAACAAAATATACTTTTACCCCCACTGCACATAAAGCTCGGCCTGATGAAACAGTTTGTACGGGCAATGGATAAAACGGAGAACCCTTCACATTCTTGCAGCAAAAATTCCCCCACATTAGCGATGCAAAACTCAACGCTGGCATATTTGTTGGACCTCAAATCCGACAGCTACGTTTGGATGATGAGTTCAAAACTATTCTCAGGGGCAAAGAACTACAGGCCTGGACTGCTATTGAGTCTGTTGTGAAGAACTTCCTTGGAAACAAGTATGCAAGTAACTACCAGGAAGTAATTTCCAATCTGTTGCACAGTTTCAAGGAAATGGGTTGCAGAATGTCAGTGAAAGTCCACTATCTTCACTCCCATCTGGACTTCTTTCCAGATAACCTCGGAGCTGTAAGTGACGAGCATGCTGAACATTTTCGTCAAATCATCTCCACGCTTGAGCACCGCTATCAAGGCCGGTGGGACGAGTCCATGCTTGGAGATTATTGCTGGTTTTTAAAACGAGACACAACTGCTGTACACAACAGAACAACTCGAAGATTTTTTGAATTATGAAATTTTTATTCTGACTCCAATTTTGTATTGTTTGGACAACAATTTGAAGTATAATCTCAGTTTCAAGCATTACTTAAATTTCCGTTAAAGTTATATTGCTTTTTCTTTTGAACTATATACTATATATTTTTTGTAATATTTATTGCTCGCAATGCAATATCCTATTTTCAAAAGTCTTATTTATATACAGATAGCTCAATAAAAGTGGCATTTGATTGATAGGCTTTTAGCATTTCATGAATCAACTTTTGTATTTTTGAAAAAAAGTTTTCTCCAAGGAAATTTGTGATTTTCATGTGAATTTTCTATCAAAAAGCCCCGACGTGCTAGAGAAAAACGGATTTCAGATTTTGAATCAGAGAGTGGAACTTGATTAGAAATGTTCAATTTAATGCCGGTAACAGAGAAAAAAATATTTTTTTGTCATGCAGTGTAATTTATCCATGGTTTCTGATCGTAAGGAAACGACGCTTATTGACTTTTCTCTCTAAAAAAAATAATAACTTATTTTTTGTTACCAATCGAGTTCTTGCACCCAATTTTTGAAATATTTGAAATATTTGAAATTAAACAGTACCACATCGGAATACAAGAAACTAAAAATAATATTCTGTATAATGTGCACAAAATGTTATGTGTGATATACAATATCATCTACATCAACATTGTGACATTTATCCTGAATTTCACTTGACAGCTACCATTGGCAACTAAGACAGATAAGAAGGTGTTGTATTAGAAGACTTACCTTGATCGATTATATATCTTTTGTCCACATGGGGAAGTTTGAATTGCTCAGTATAACCTGTTCAAATAAAAAATTATTTGTATCACAACGATTATAACTTTTTTTTTACATATATTTTTTAAAACAACCTGTACGAGGCGTTGGAGCTCAACTCGTCAGGGGTTCCTACCTCCGTATCGGGCACGTCACGGCAACAAAGGTTACAAGAGATCACAACACGACGGTTTTAGTCATAGTATCGGTGGTTCCAATAATTGTACAAGTCTGTAAACCATGCAGGTTATCAGGAATATCCAGCTCTTTCAAGGATTTCAACAGCCAACTGGCTACCAGACCCAATCAGCCCATAACCACTGGCCCAACGCTGGTATCAATTCCGTGCAACCTTCGAACGTGATGCACCAAATGGAAAATTATTCACTTTCTCCATTTCCTTGTCATACATGTTCATATTAGAAGGTGATGTGGTATGGTGTTAATAAATACCACCATTTTCTGGCATGATCAATGACAAAAACATTCAGGCGATTTTTTGTTCTATCCGTGGCATTGTCTCAACTGGTTTGTCCCACCATATCTTAATTGTCTCATTCTCAATTTTTCTGATATTTTCTGGCACCTCCTTATACCAGTTGGCTGAACGTGTCACTTCATACTCTCGTGCTTTTTTTATAATTCTTTTTGTGCCAAATCTTTGTCGCTACTGGCAACATGGTAAACAGCCTTTCCCCACACGATCGAAGTAGTCTTGTTTTTAACGCCTGCTCCCACGCAGCAAAGAGAAAATCTTTGGTGGCGTAAGCACTCAAAGTCCCCATCTCTTTCATTTGGTTAGTTTTGATCCCCTTATAATATTCCCTGTGTCGCCTGACATGCCTTCAATGATATTGAAAAATTTGCCGTGAAGTGTTTTCTCCATTAATTGACTTTTTCTTTTCCCGCAATCCTATTTAATAATAATAATAATAATAATAAAATATATATAATATATATATAATATATACATCCATTGGGATATATGCAAGAAAAAAGGACTGGAATGCAGTAAGAAATGGTACGAGCATACCCCTGAAGGAGTTTTGGAGAGTGATGATGTAAAGTTGTTGTGGGATGTAAATATCCAGTGTGATAATGTGATTGCAGCAAGAAGGCCAGATTTAGTCTTGGTAGAAAAGAAGGAACGTACGGAAATAATCATTGACATAACAGTACCGGCGGATGCGAACGTGATAAGGAGATAAGGAGAAAAAAAAGTAGGAAAGTATCAAGATCTGAAAAGAGAAATAAAAAGACTGTGGAAGCTGAAGAAAGTAGAAGTTGTCCCTGTTGCTATTGGAGCTCTGGGATCTGTGACCAAAGGATTTGAAAAGTGGGTTGAAAAGCTTGGGATTCACTGCAACTTAGGAGTACTTCAAAAGACAACGTTGTTGGGAACAGCCAGGATTTTGCGAAAAGCACTGGAGTTTTAAGAAAGAAAATGCTGGTAGCCCATGGTCATTTGTTATGACCCGCCTTTCAGCATATAACTCAGCAATAAGAACAGCCAGACATAAAATGTGAAAAAATCAGATAATAATAATAATAATAATAATAATAATAATAATAATAATAATAATATGTCCTGGGTATTGACAAAAAACTGCATCCGGTTGTTGAGTTTTGACGTGAGAGAACAAGGTTACCCTTTGCCACAACTACCTCCAAGTCACCCTTGGGCAAGGTATAGCACCTGTCAGCCTGCCCCGAGACCTTGAAGTATCGGGTAGCATCCGGCGGGGGTTAGTCTGTCTCATGGGTAGGGGAACTCTTGAGCCATGGCTGCCAACCCCCTAGTGATGATGTCACCATGAAAAATACCGGTGGTAGTGTAACCAAAAACTCATTACCTGGAAAGAGTGCAATGTGATTATCAAAGTATAGCAGCCAACGACATGAATGAGACTTTAGGTATATTGCAGGCATATAAAGTGCAGCTAGAAGAGACGAAAAGGAAAGTGTGCCGTGAATATAAGAGAAGAATGAGAAAGATACTGGAGACAAAGTTGAATGGGGAAAATATCACCAAGGGTGTCAATGCGTTGGCTATTCCTGTGTTAAGATACCCCACTGCTTACCTCAGCTGGAAAAAGGCCGAATTTTAAGAGAAAAATAAAAGAAAAATGAACCTTTTAACCTAAAGGAGCAAGAAATAGAAATTGACGCAGAAATTTGGAGAAGTGAGTGGATGAGAGTGGTAAAAAAATAGCAAAAAATAATGAAAAGAGCAGAGTACAGATACGCATGGTCTTGAAGTAAACTGAAAGTATCCAGAGTTAAAGAGGGAGGATGTGGGCGATTAAATGTAACCTCAAGGAGCAAGAAAGAGATATTGTAATATCTTTGAGAAATGGGTGGATGACGGTGGTTCAGAAAAAAAATGAGCAAACAATAAAAAGAGGGGAGTACAGATACACATGATCGAATATGATGCAGGACAAACAGCAAGAATTATAATCTGGAAAGATATGGGGAAGTGGATGGATGAAGGTGGTAAAGAAAAATCAGATAAGTAAGCAATCAATAGGGAAGGGTGCAGATGGACATGAACAAGGAAAAGTCTGAAAATAGTTGCATTTAAGAGGGAGGATGTGGATGGTTAAATGTGATTCAAAGAAAGGTAAAGAGGATCAGCGATTGAGTCAGCAGGACACTACACACTGCAAACATTGAGCTTATACATAAAAAATGTCAAAGCATATGTATAATAGGAGGATCGTATATTCCTAGCTAAGGTTGCTATTAATAGTAACTATTAACAGGAATACTAAAAAAGTAGTAGTAGTTGTAGTGGAAAACGCCCAGGACCACTTCTACTGGTACTACTACCCCTACTATTAGTATTACTAATACTACAACAATTACTACTACTATTATTACTAGTAGTGGTACTGAAATTACTACCACTACTACTTCTACTAATATTACTACTACTGATGGTGCTACTACCACTACTACTACTACTACTACTACTATTACTACTACTACTACTACTACTATTATAACTCCTCCTGCTACTACTACTGCTGCCACTACCACTACTACTGATTCTTATTGTGCTGCTGCTCTCGAGTTAATGATAGGAATAACAGTAGTTATGTAAATAGGAATAATATGAGAAGTAGTAGTTATAGTAAAAAATAGCAACAACACCAATACTGTAGTAGTGCCATTTTTATTATTGCTATTATTATTATTTATTATTATTATTATTATCATATTGGTGTCGCACACTAAGTTATGATCGTAAATCGCTAGTGGAGTTTCTTGAGGCATGATGTCAAGAAGACTCCTCAAACCTCAGGGACTTTCCGAAGTACCCTTGCAGACTGAAGTAACGTAGTTTTCTGCAATTCGACTATTCTTGTTTTCAACCCAAGTTCTCCCAACCACTTTTTTAAACTTTTTGGTGGGGTACTGAGAGCTCCTATGATGATCGGTACCACATTTACTTGGAGGTCCCATAGCTTCTTCAATTTTCTAGCTAAGTTTTGGTATTTGAGAATTTTTTTCCAGGTCCTTCGCAGTTACTCTAGAATCGTAAGGTACTGCAAAACTGGAACACGTATTAGTGTCTTTATCGACAGTAATCATATCAGGTCTACGTGCCTCAATGATGTGATCAGTTTGGACATTAAAATCCCACAATATTTTGCACTTTTCATTTTCAATTACTCACTGAGGATCACTTGGGAGAGACTGTTATTCCATTTGACACACTTCCCAGTGGATTCTTTTACCAACCCAATCATGCCTGCTTTTATATTTTCTCAGTGTAAGCTTAGGGGTTTATTATTATTATTATTATTATTATCATTATTATAATTATGTATATTGTGAAAATGTATGCACATTGCAGATAATAAAAGCTGATATCAACACCTGCCCTTTGCAAAGTTTTTGAAAATAACAAAGTGGAAACTGGCAACCCTTACAAAACCTTGCCAGTTCATGCCAAGCGTTGACAGTTTCACAAAAGAACTGCAGGCCCGTGTTGGAGCTCGTGTGATTTCAAATCAACGGCTTTGAGATGTTTATCAAGTTAAATTTCGAACTGGTGGTGTATTTTGTTACAGATTGCTGTAATAAGTCCCATTTCAATTCCAACTCTGCCACGCTTTGTTATTAATGTCACAAGCTAATTTGACTTTTCATAGTTATTGTTGAAATCGAAAAATTACTTCAGGAATTCTTAGTTCTTTGAAACTTATGAGATTAGCAAAGGATTTCGTTATATTAAGTTTTGTGTTTGACGTTGGCTATAGAATACATTTAGAACTTGGCACTGAACTTGCTTAAAAACTTAGAGGTAAGTCACTGCAAGTCATAACAACTGTTAGTTTATATGCTCGTGTTGCTTTCATCATGTTAATCACATATTTATTATATATATATATATATATATATGAGTGGGTGTGAAAAATAATAGATAAAGATTTGTAATAATTATACATATGAAGCTTCTGCGAGCTTCATGGTTCTTAAAAATCAGGGCACTAGCTAGGTTAAAAGTCAAGAATATTATTAGAAGTCTTTTCAGTAGAAAAGTGTTTCAATGATGTCTCAAGTAAATGTGTATGACGAACTTTTTGAAGGTGATTTTCAAGGGAGACATGATGATCACTACCAAAGTGATTCATCATTGTCTGACAAAAGGAATTACAATGTTCTGATCATGCATATAGAACATGAGCGGCTATTGCTATCAACGTGGGGTCTTGGGAATAAAGATTAATTAAATTATTTGAATTGATTGTTTTATTACATAGAGTAAGTCGATTATCTTCCACCCGAGAACCCAATGGGATACTATTTTTCTTCATTATCGCTCTCACTCAGAGTCACTATTAATGTATCTTTGATGTCGTAAAGTCTTTTTCCTATCGAGCTGATAGACAAAACTGCAAGAGTATTGGTACATTTTTCACATCTACTGTTATACCAGTATGTTCTCAGCTGCTCCAAACTCAAGAAATTACTCGCACTGCTGAGTTCACTAATAGGGTGACAATTTGCAACACAAGATAATATAAGGTTCTTTAAAACTTAATTTCTTGCCATTGTTGGTAATACTTCCTTGTCCAAAAATGTTGAATACGTAGAACTGAGAGCAGACGCTCAAAAATTTTGTAGTATGCATAATCGGAAAACCTTCCTAAGGCACTGAATGGCTGGTCCAGGATGGAATAGGAAGTGAACCAACGATAGGATATGCCTAATTGCCTATTTTTATCATTCAGTCGTAAATACTAAGAATGATATGGTCCACTTTATGTCAGTAAATTTGAGAGATATAGGGGGCTCACTATTAGCACTTGACCAGACACACAGACATACACAAAGTCAATAAAAAAGTACAAACTATTAAGAGAAATTGAAAATTAGTACAAACACCTTTCAGTTGGTGTATTTTATTTTTAAATTGAAAGGAGACTAGTTTGGAATTGACTACTCGGAGAGATACGGTACACACAGACACACAGAGAGACTCACACACAAACATTCTTTTGTACCATAGGCTAAAAACAACTCAGTGAAACATGGCAACAGATTATTTCATCAACGTACGTTCTAGATAATATTTCATGTATACAACGTTAGTTGTCGTGTGGGTTGACCATGGAAACTAATTATGTTTCCAAAACAGTGTTTCACACCTGCCTCTCATTTCTGATATGCTTGTAGCGTTCGTAGGCTTTTAAAAGATAACTGAGAGATTTACTTTCATTACTTTCTAAGCCTCGCTAAATTCATAAATAAAACTATATTTGTTATTATATTTCACCTCGTGTCATTTTGAAAACCGCTTAGCACTCAGTTGTTGCTTCTATGTCATGCTTTCATCACCAACTAAGATTCATCTATCATCTTGATTAATACTTGGTTTTTCATCATTTCTTTTCAACCTTGAAAACAAGAACAAGTTCACTTTTTTTGATAAATATACTAGTCGATGTTTGCTTGATATATTGCAATGGTGAATTGTGTCAGCTGTTCTTCAGATTGATGTGGTTTCTTGATTCTCGCCATCACTTATCACCAGAGTTGTAGAGTTTCAATATTTTAGCCAAATCAAACCAAATAGAAAGCTGCAAGTTTCTAAATAAAACACTTCTAAAATTACTGTAAAGATAATGTCTTTCTTTAACATTCTGACATTCATACTTTATCTTACGTCTATTGATCATTTTCATCAAGAGTCAACATAATAAGTTGCATCAGGTATGAAGAACGTGTAAATTCAGTCGAAGTGTTACTCTTCCAAGAACATATATCAAAGATAGGACATCATCAAAAAATTACATAAAGACTATGCAAATTTAAATCCTATACTAACTCCTCGCCATTCTACATTACAATATTTATCTTTTTATTTTATGTTTCTGAAAATACAATGATTTAAACATCAGGGTTGATTAGTGGCCATATTCTTACGAACCCGAAATCGAATCCAGGATTTTTGTTTTCAAATGCGAACCTGAGGGGTGAAGAATAGGTTTATTACTATCAACTGAAAGGTTCTATGAAATAATGTCTGTATAATATAAAATATGTGTTTCCACTAAATCATTGAAAACAATAGTAAGAGAAAGCTCATCTCACCTTGAATAATGCAATCCGTGTTACAAAACGTGATGGGAAAACCACTAATACTAATAACAGGTCAACAAGCTATAAATAGTGAAATATACCAGGTGAGATTATTCTTGTCTTACCCTTGTTTATAATGTCATTCAAGATCCCACGGTCAGAATTTTGCTATTTCTATTAAAATTATCAATGTTTTGCTAAGTGAGTGTTATCTAAGATTAATTGCATTGATTTTTCTATTTTTATCATTTAAATGTCGAAGTTGTAAACAAAATACGATGTGAGAACGATTGCCCATAAATTACTAGAGTTCAACCAAGTGTATCGAGGGGAATACAGGTAAAATAATCAATAACAGAGGCCGAATTATCAATTACTATCCGTTACTTATGGAAATAATAACTGTCAGCGAAGGTAATACGAACTATTACTACAGGTAATACTAACTGATACTAATAGTAATACTAACTGTTACTAAACGTAATACTAACTATTACTGAAGGTTATACTGACTATTACCGGAGGTTATACTACCTATTACTTAAGGTAGAACTGTCTTATACTAATAGTAATACTGATTGTTATTCATGCAAATACTAGCTGTTACTGAAGGTAATATGAACTATTACTACAAGTAATACTAACTGATACTAATAGTAATACTAACTGTTATTAGTGGTAATACTAGCTGTTACTGAAGGTAATACTAACTATTACTAAGGTAA
>RDPX01000074.1:1934554-1946684 GCA_003991215.1 Morbakka virulenta
TACTACTATTACTACTATTACTACTATTACTACTATTACTACTATTACTACTATTACTACTACTACTACTGTTACTACTACTACTACTACAAATGTTACTACTACTACTACTACTACTACTACTACTACTACTACTACTACTAGTATTACTACTATTACTCCGATTACTACTATTACTACTATTACTACTATTACTACTATTACTACTATTACTACTATTACTACTATTACTACCACTTTTACTATTACTGTTACTACTATTACTACTATTACTAGTATTACTACTATTACTACTATTACTACTATTACTACTATTACTACTATTACTACTATTACTACTATTACTCCTATTACTCCTACTGCTTATAACTAATTATAATTCGGATTAGATATTTAATCAAGGACCCAACAAGTATTTAATACAATCACAACAATCACCTTCAACTCAAAATTTAACTGAACAGATAGGTTTTTTATCAACTGTGTGGGCTTTTTGATAGTTACAGATAGATATTTCAAGTTAGGAAGTTCTACTGAGATCTTTTTATGTAAAAATATGTAACTTTATTGTAGTATGAGGATTAGATCAATATTTATTTCTCAGATTAGATTAAGATTAACCACTCTGGAAGTTCCAGACTCCTCTGGTATTTATAGTTCTTATGAAGGACAAAAATCGCATATTAGAAAATTGGTCAAAAAATTTATTTTATTTAATCTTAATTTTCTGTTTTATTTGATATCTAAAAAAATCCAGTTGCTTATGAACCTGCTAAAATGAATTAGTTACACCATACAAAAACCAGCTAAATGAGACGAAAAATTTGAAAATAATGACAAACTGTATATAATTTAGCGACCGAGCAGAGTGTGAATCTAATAAAGTTTCGATTGTCTTTTACTTCATTCATCCAAAAAGATAAGGTGTTTGTTGAGAAGAGATGTGCGGATTGTCAAAAAACATTAAACTCTTACAATATTACAAAAATTTACGGGATTTCTCGACACGATCTTTCTTATTCAGTATTGATAAAAACATACTTGACTTTGACTTTCTTTTATTGGCATCTTGGTCTTGTCGATTGCCAACGAAATAGCTGTCGAGAAAAACGAGAGTGATTTATATTGCGACATGGTTCTGTTTTTCTTTTTGCATGGGTAATAGACGTCAGATTGAAGGTAGGAAAGCATGTAGTTGATATATTTCAAGAAATGTCAAGAGCTTATCTATCTGAATTGCTATTTCATATTTACTGCATTTAAAAAAAGGATAAATGAAAAGATAATTTCAAAAGTATTTCAAGTTAGGAACCAGATGTTCTTTTGAATGTCTAAAAATATTCAGAAATTACATGAAGCCCTTGGAACTACAGATTACTTTACTTATGACTTTTAACGCAATTCCTTTTCTTACTTTTAACAGAATTCTATTTTTTACTTTTAATTTCCTTCAGTTTTTTCATTATTACCGCTATTCTATTTCTTACTTTTAACACTATTCTCTTTCTTACTTTTAACGCTATTCTCTTTCTTACTTTTAACGCTATTCTATTTCTTACTTTTAACGCTATTCTCTTTCTTACTTTTAACGCTATTCTCTTTCTTACTTTTAACGCTATTCTATTTCTTACTTTTAACACTATTCTATTTCTTACTTTTAACACTATTCTATTTCTTACTTTTAACGCTATTCTATTTCTTACTTTTAACGCTATTCTATTTCTTACTTTTAACGCTATTCTATTTCTTACTTTTAACGCTATTCTATTTCTTACTTTTAACGCTATTCTATTTCTTACTTTTAACGCTATTCTATTTCTTACTTTTAACGCTATTCTATTTCTTACTTTTAACGCTATTCTATTTCTTACTTTTAACGCTATTCTATTTCTTACTTTTAACGCTATTCTATTTCTTACTTTTAACGCTATTCTATTTCTTACTTTTAACGCTATTCTATTTCTTACTTTTAACGCTATTCTATTTCTTACTTTTAACGCTATTCTATTTCTTACTTTTAACGCTATTCTATTTCTTACTTTTAACGCTATTCTATTTCTTACTTTTAACGCTATTCTATTTCTTACTTTTAACGCTATTCTATTTCTTACTTTTAACGCTATTCTATTTCTTACTTTTAACGCTATTCTATTTCTTACTTTTAACGCTATTCTATTTCTTACTTTTAACGCTATTCTATTTCTTACTTTTAACGCTATTCTATTTCTTACTTTTAACGCTATTCTATTTCTTACTTTTAACGCTATTCTATTTCTTACTTTTAACGCTATTCTATTTCTTACTTTTAACGCTATTCTATTTCTTACTTTTAACGCTATTCTATTTCTTACTTTTAACGCTATTCTATTTCTTACTTTTAACGCTATTCTATTTCTTACTTTTAACGCTATTCTATTTCTTACTTTTAACGCTATTCTATTTCTTACTTTTAACGCTATTCTATTTCTTACTTTTAACGCTATTCTATTTCTTACTTTTAACGCTATTCTATTTCTTACTTTTAACGCTATTCTATTTCTTACTTTTAACGCTATTCTATTTCTTACTTTTAACGCTATTCTATTTCTTACTTTTAACGCTATTCTATTTCTTACTTTTAACGCTATTCTATTTCTTACTTTTAACGCTATTCTATTTCTTACTTTTAACGCTATTCTATTTCTTACTTTTAACGCTATTCTATTTCTTACTTTTAACGCTATTCTATTTCTTACTTTTAACGCTATTCTATTTCTTACTTTTAACGCTATTCTATTTCTTACTTTTAACGCTATTCTATTTCTTACTTTTAACGCTATTCTATTTCTTACTTTTAACGCTATTCTATTTCTTACTTTTAACGCTATTCTATTTCTTACTTTTAACGCTATTCTATTTCTTACTTTTAACGCTATTCTATTTCTTACTTTTAACGCTATTCTATTTCTTACTTTTAACGCTATTCTATTTCTTACTTTTAACGCTATTCTATTTCTTACTTTTAACGCTATTCTATTTCTTACTTTTAACGCTATTCTATTTCTTACTTTTAACGCTATTCTATTTCTTACTTTTAACGCTATTCTATTTCTTACTTTTAACGCTATTCTATTTCTTACTTTTAACGCTATTCTATTTCTTACTTTTAACGCTATTCTATTTCTTACTTTTAACGCTATTCTATTTCTTACTTTTAACGCTATTCTATTTCTTACTTTTAACGCTATTCTATTTCTTACTTTTAACGCTATTCTATTTCTTACTTTTAACGCTATTCTATTTCTTACTTTTAACGCTATTCTATTTCTTACTTTTAACGCTATTCTATTTCTTACTTTTAACGCTATTCTATTTCTTACTTTTAACGCTATTCTATTTCTTACTTTTAACGCTATTCTATTTCTTACTTTTAACGCTATTCTATTTCTTACTTTTAACGCTATTCTATTTCTTACTTTTAACGCTATTCTATTTCTTACTTTTAACGCTATTCTATTTCTTACTTTTAACGCTATTCTATTTCTTACTTTTAACGCTATTCTATTTCTTACTTTTAACGCTATTCTATTTCTTACTTTTAACGCTATTCTATTTCTTACTTTTAACGCTATTCTATTTCTTACTTTTAACGCTATTCTATTTCTTACTTTTAACGCTATTCTATTTCTTACTTTTAACGCTATTCTATTTCTTACTTTTAACGCTATTCTATTTCTTACTTTTAACGCTATTCTATTTCTTACTTTTAACGCTATTCTATTTCTTACTTTTAACGCTATTCTATTTCTTACTTTTAACGCTATTCTATTTCTTACTTTTAACGCTATTCTATTTCTTACTTTTAACGCTATTCTATTTCTTACTTTTAACGCTATTCTATTTCTTACTTTTAACGCTATTCTATTTCTTACTTTTAACGCTATTCTATTTCTTACTTTTAACGCTATTCTATTTCTTACTTTTAACGCTATTCTATTTCTTACTTTTAACGCTATTCTATTTCTTACTTTTAACGCTATTCTATTTCTTACTTTTAACGCTATTCTATTTCTTACTTTTAACGCTATTCTATTTCTTACTTTTAACGCTATTCTATTTCTTACTTTTAACGCTATTCTATTTCTTACTTTTAACGCTATTCTATTTCTTACTTTTAACGCTATTCTATTTCTTACTTTTAACGCTATTCTATTTCTTACTTTTAACGCTATTCTATTTCTTACTTTTAACGCTATTCTATTTCTTACTTTTAACGCTATTCTATTTCTTACTTTTAACGCTATTCTATTTCTTACTTTTAACGCTATTCTATTTCTTACTTTTAACGCTATTCTATTTCTTACTTTTAACGCTATTCTATTTCTTACTTTTAACGCTATTCTATTTCTTACTTTTAACGCTATTCTATTTCTTACTTTTAACGCTATTCTATTTCTTACTTTTAACGCTATTCTATTTCTTACTTTTAACGCTATTCTATTTCTTACTTTTAACGCTATTCTATTTCTTACTTTTAACGCTATTCTATTTCTTACTTTTAACGCTATTCTATTTCTTACTTTTAACGCTATTCTATTTCTTACTTTTAACGCTATTCTATTTCTTACTTTTAACGCTATTCTATTTCTTACTTTTAACGCTATTCTATTTCTTACTTTTAACGCTATTCTATTTCTTACTTTTAACGCTATTCTATTTCTTACTTTTAACGCTATTCTATTTCTTACTTTTAACGCTATTCTATTTCTTACTTTTAACGCTATTCTATTTCTTACTTTTAACGCTATTCTATTTCTTACTTTTAACGCTATTCTATTTCTTACTTTTAACGCTATTCTATTTCTTACTTTTAACGCTATTCTATTTCTTACTTTTAACGCTATTCTATTTCTTACTTTTAACGCTATTCTATTTCTTACTTTTAACGCTATTCTATTTCTTACTTTTAACGCTATTCTATTTCTTACTTTTAACGCTATTCTATTTCTTACTTTTAACGCTATTCTATTTCTTACTTTTAACGCTATTCTATTTCTTACTTTTAACGCTATTCTATTTCTTACTTTTAACGCTATTCTATTTCTTACTTTTAACGCTATTCTATTTCTTACTTTTAACGCTATTCTATTTCTTACTTTTAACGCTATTCTATTTCTTACTTTTAACGCTATTCTATTTCTTACTTTTAACGCTATTCTATTTCTTACTTTTAACGCTATTCTATTTCTTACTTTTAACGCTATTCTATTTCTTACTTTTAACGCTATTCTATTTCTTACTTTTAACGCTATTCTATTTCTTACTTTTAACGCTATTCTATTTCTTACTTTTAACGCTATTCTATTTCTTACTTTTAACGCTATTCTATTTCTTACTTTTAACGCTATTCTATTTCTTACTTTTAACGCTATTCTATTTCTTACTTTTAACGCTATTCTATTTCTTACTTTTAACGCTATTCTATTTCTTACTTTTAACGCTATTCTATTTCTTACTTTTAACGCTATTCTATTTCTTACTTTTAACGCTATTCTATTTCTTACTTTTAACGCTATTCTATTTCTTACTTTTAACGCTATTCTATTTCTTACTTTTAACGCTATTCTATTTCTTACTTTTAACGCTATTCTATTTCTTACTTTTAACGCTATTCTATTTCTTACTTTTAACGCTATTCTATTTCTTACTTTTAACGCTATTCCATTACTTACTTTTAACGCTATTCCATTACTTACTTTGAACGCTATTCCATTTCCTACTTTTAACGCTATTCTTACTTTTAACGCTATTCTATTTTTTAATTTTAACGCTATTCCATTTCTTACTTTTAACGCTATTTTATTTCTTACTTTTAATACAGTTCTATTTCTTACTTTATTTTTTTAACCCAATGATGGTTCGTGGAAACTGATAGTTGTTCAAATATAATTTATTGTCCCATGGAAACTTTATGTATCAGTATATCAAGGTTTTTGCAACTTCTGCAGCTTTTGTTTACAGTTTTGCCAAATGGTAAAACATCAAGACCTGGTGTCATTTCCCATGTTGATTGTGTTAGAAAGGAGTTGAAATTGTAATTATTTTTCAACTTTTACAGTTGGTGCTCCTTTTGGAACTTTACCGATCTTTTCATTTTTAGTGCAAATTTTTGGTGATACTGATAAAATAAGCGTACATTTTGATACTAAAATATGAAATAGTGGCAATTTTCATGGCTTCTCAAACGCCTGGTCAACAAAGATATATTGCTTTACTTCATTCATTGGTTGCCAATGTCTGCAGCTGCAAGTTTCTATTCTTGTTAGCGCCAAGTTGACTGCTGATAACTGGTTTGTTGAGTTCAATAATCTGTTGTTATTGTTTGAGGTGGTTGACTAATAATAATTGCGATTTTCCTGGTCACTGATGGAATACCGGGTTGTCATTGAACACTTGGACTGTTGTTTTTCTTAACTAAAAAAGGAAATAAAATAGAAGAGAGGCTACATTGAAAGCTTCAACACCAAATGTTTGCAAGATTAGGAGCTAGGTAGGAGCTAGGTAGTTAAATTGGGCTGAGAGTTGAAAACCACCCCTTGAAATGAGCTTTTCTGTCAAATATGTGGAACAGTGATTTCCAGTGCGAGGCGATTCGGTGTGCTAAAACATTGTGAAACATGAAAGCACCAAAAAGGAAGCTCACAGAAGAAGCCGAAAGAGCGGTTACGTCTTGCGGACAAGGAGTGATTACTTGAATGACATTCGTTTTGGCATTTCTAGCAGTTGACTTTCTACTCTGTAAACTTAATAATGCTGCACTGAAGGGTTTTTTTCGAATGTATGAGATAAAAAGGGCCATATGCGTCTGCATGTCGAAAATACTTCAATAATCTTGGTTTAAAAAAAGTGATCGTACAAAAGGCCGACTAGTTGGTAAGCAGTTGCTCCCTGTGATTGATGAAGCTGAGATTTCGGGAAAACAAAATTTGCAGACACATGTTAGCAATGTGGACGTGCTTTATAAGACCTACCTTCTCCAGTCCAAAATTTGCACAGATGTCAAGCATAAGACGTTAATCCTCCTGTTTATGCCACTTCCAGAATTTGTGGCTACGAGTAGGTCAAGCTGGCTGAAAACTAAAAAAAAAATAAATTTCCCTGCCATTTAAGACACTGTCAACAAATTTGAAAGAGAGGGCCTTTTTATCACCACAGTAAAAGCACCAGTGAACGCGTGTACTTTGTATGCTTTTGTAATAAACGCTTTATATTGTTTTGTGCGCTTAGTGCTTAGTACACTTGTCGAAACTCCTTTTAGATACATCTAACAGTATTTTAGATGAATACAGATATTTCAATGTTCTGGAGTTTCATAAATAAATGAAAAAAGGAACTGATTAGTAGCTTACAAAATAAGCTATTTTTTACTACATTGGCACACGCTGCTTGGTTAATGCTTCTGCAACGATGGTGTGCCGACGATGCTGGCTCCAACATACCTTCAACACCCATAGTCCGCTGTGGTGATGCATGGTTCATTCAAAGTAGTGCTCAGATAGTGAAGGTCATTGTAATCAACAATCCTTTACATGTTCAGACAATACCTGATAAACGTCTCAAGCAACATACAATAGAATTAACATTCCAGATGATCTTGATATGATGCAATTGGAATCGGGTAAGGGATTGAAACTTAATTGGTTGCTGCAAATGGTCAATATTGCCATATTAAATAACTAGAATCTATAAAACTTGCATCTGACTTATTTGTGAACTTACACTCTTTCTTAATAGGAATAGGACATATATTTCAAAGCTTCTTACTCTTTCCTGTATATCTAACTTTTGAGGCTTTGTTTTTCTTTTATTTCTCTTATCATTTGATATTATTTTGTCAGATTAATGGCTTCATTGCTCCTTGATTCACATAAAAAATACATTGTAGCAGTGTTCAAGCTTTATGTTCTCTCAGGTTTAGTTAAAGAGCTTTATACTCGCTTCCTGATCCTTCTGATCTATCTTAACTGAGGTGAATTTCAACTTAATTTTTAAAATAATAATAGACTCAATGTTCCTACAACGAATGTTCTTTTAGATTAATAAGGATTCTCAATCTGGAAATTCATCTTAATTTTTAATGAAATTGAAACTGTTTTACAAAGTTTATAATTTCTAAGAAGATTTATTTACTCTGAAGAAAAAAAGACGCTGTTAGCAAGAAAATAAATTTGCTACTGAAACACTGCAATGGTCAAATTTTTATTTTGAAGGACATTAAAAATTTAAATCCAGTTATTATTATCTCGCTTTACGGACGAAAACAATTTGTAGATGATTTTTAACTCTATTCTTTTCAATTTCCATATAACGGAAGGGTCATTAGGATGATCCGCCATGACGTCCTAAACAAACTATTATTTTCCTCGCCTGTTTTCTGCCTGTTGTATTTTTGTAAAGGTGTGAAGTTATAACTTTAAGAAGTTCTTGGCCTTCCACCTTCATTCTTTCCAATTAACATTCTTGTTAATAGCTCTTTTCTATACAATGATCACCCCCCCCCCTCCCAACTGGTGTGGCTATTTGAATTACACCACACCCATAGTGTTTCATAATGTCTCAGGGTCAAATGATTTACAGTTTGAAAATGAGATTGTAAGAAAAATTTGAACACAACTAGATTACATCTGTAAGAAAACACTTTTTTGCTTTTCCAGGCTATTCAGAGGCTGTTGATCAGAGGACAACAAAATCTTTCCAGCCAAAACAAATTTCATGCACCAAAGTTCGTAAAATATTATAGGTCAAATCTAAAATAAATTATTTATATCAAAATTTCTTCTTTCTTCTAAATTGCGTTTGCGTTGCTTCGTTACCACAAGTAAAATTATTGTTCGTGTACTGAAAATGCTGAAAAGGCTGAAAGGTGACTAAAACTGGTTTATCATACAAGACGTTTCCAAGTGATGAAGATATCAGAGGTATAACAGCAACTTCCTGTAACGAAATCATCTTCAAAAAGGTATGAAATCAATTTCCGCTAGGTACATCATCTCAGGAGAAAATTAGCCCAATGCTCAAATCAAACTTAACAATGAAAGTTAACTTTTTCATACACGACGTAATCAAAGAAGATAAGACACACTTTAACTATTTCAATCTACACCAAACTCTATCAAAACTACATGCTTCTTGAAACAACGGAAGTCTTTCATTATAAACGGAAGCAGAGTACGTCAAAAAACCTATTAAATAGAAGGAAGAGTATTTATTCCTATTTTCTGATGTAAAAGATGTCTTCAAAAATATTTTAAAGAGGTTTTAAAAGAGACGCCCTGAATAAAAAATTCACGACTAAGGATTTTAGCAACCTAACGACACCTGAGCTCCTTTGCAACCTTTCCTTGCTTATTCTTGTTTTTGCTCGTGAAGTTCTGTTTAAGCACGATTAACGTAGGCCAAATATAGTTGTCATCTACTTTTACTTTCGTAGGGAGACAAATTAATAACAAGAATAAAGTGAGATGTTGAGGCTGGCGTTGAAACTTACAATGGGAGTTTTGAAATACAAATGAAGCATATTACCGCCATGTTTGTGGTTTGATAAGAGGTCAAGATTGTAAAAACTACATTTAAAGAATGTCAGCAATGCTTTGTTTGATTCCTATGATGTATTAAAGAACTTGATAGAATTTGTTTGGAAGCCAATTACCCAGACTTAGCTCTACCCATAATCTTGATTGTTAATTTATACTTTTCTAAAGTGATAGATCGGTTATAGAAATTGTTGATAGTAATTCACAATCTCTCTTTATAAGTAGATGGTTGAATAAAATCATATTGATTTCAATTACTTTTTAGTCCTCCATGTGTGGTGTTGGAGGAATTTTTTAAAGACGAAACTTAAGTATTGAGGCTAACATTTCTTAATTGACAATTTGAGCCTCAAGTGTTTCTTAATTTTTCCTTTTTGACCCTGAAAATTTCTAAAGAATTTTTTTTTAGATTTTTTTGGAAGTTTGAAGTTTGAAAAAATGACGTTTGAAGTTTAGGAGAACAGTAATGATAAGACGTCGAAAGACTTCAGAATGTATCAAATGAAAATTGATACATTCTGTGATAAAAATATGAAATTTGACTTGATGTATGTAGTTTTGTTGTGATCTATTCTATTTTAGTGCAGTATTAATGATCATATCTAACAAGCAATTTACACATAGAGATTTTTGGTTTGGCAAAACTGTGATACATAGAAATGAAACTACTGTGAGCATACATTTCTAAACCAGCAAGGTCTTTTCTTTCATATTAAAAAGTAAACATATATACAACATATGAGCTGCAAAAGTAGATATTTGATCGACTTTTTTAGAGGTTGTCACAGAAAAAGAAAATGTTGCAAGGTGTTCTGATGTTCAACAATTCACACCAACTTCAGATCCCTAATCCAATAAAATAAAATAAATTTAAAACTCAAGTCATTACAGAAGTAGAAGTAGGCGGAAACCTATCGGAAGTTCACGAAAAGGTTTAAGTTAATAGAAGTTAAGTGTCATTATGAATGAGAAAACAAACAAGAGGGTTACGCGCACAGCTGTGAGGGAAACGAAAGCTGATTTTAAATGTGACTTGGCAAAAACTATAATTATCTTTGTAAGGAGTTGATAAAGAGATTCACAGCTAGTGACTCAGGTCATAAACTCAATTTTAATTGGTTGTGAAACAAAGCTAGAATTATCTACCGAGAACAGCAAAGTAAATATGATCTTTTTGTGAGAAAAACACGTCACTGTAAAGTTTATGAAAAGAAATGGCGTGAAGTTGAGTCATATACAGAAAAACAAAAAACTTTGCAAGGAAAGAATACAGGGAAAAAGTTATCAAATGACATTCAACACTGAGGAAATGAGTTATACAGAGTGGCCAATATAATTATTATAATGCCAACTTTGAGAGATTTCTATCAAACGAAAGGTATAACATTGATCACTCACCACTTACATTTGCAATACATACAAAAAAAAGCATACGAATTGGTTGACTGCAGCAATCCAGAAAATAGACACGAGAAGTTCTGGGATAATCAATCTGGCCCTGATTTGAAGAAGTATCTATGCACCATCAAAGTATGCTTCTCTGTTTCCGAAAAGCAAGCCAAAATTGCTCTCATTTTTCGTAGATCCGGTAAACGTAAAGCTGACAATGGAAACGCTCTATGACATCACCAAGTAGGTGTATACCTTAAACAGTGTGTATAAGCTGATACCAAAATTTATTGAAAATGAGTAGACCACACCCTAAAGTCAGCTGTTATGGAAAGATTTGACCTTTTTTGTTACAACTTGGCAGGTCAAGTCAGTGTTAAGTTCAAAAGAAGGATGTTCGATATTGAAGGCATTATTGGCTGGTAAAGAATACCATGAGGCACAGACATATGCCAAATTATCGATACTGGCTATGCTAAACAACTGAATATCTTAGAAAAACAGGCCTACTACAAGTGGTTAGAGGGTGATGAGAATGTTGAAAAGTGGTATTCACCAACCAACTTATACATAGCATCAGAAAGATGTATCCTTATCACTTACTGGGTGGAGAATGCATGTACTAAGCTTACTAATAAACATTTGAGCGATTATAGAAGGTTTTTCCAGATAATTGGCTCCTTGATGAGTTTTGAAGGCAATTAGGATCATTTCGTTAAAACTAAAGGCTTAGCACACCACAATGTAACGCCTGTTACACTTGGATATCCTGTATCAGCTGTCCCTGAATCTAATCAAGCACCTAAAAATGATACAGAAGTGAATAAAGTAGGAGACAATGGTAATCATGAGTTTTATGACATGAATGAGAAAACTGAATTCAATGACAGAAACATTTTTTTATGCATTAAGCTTGTAGTTCTATTATACTATGCAATAACGAATAGTTCATGAAAATCCTTTTCTTTTTGTTCTTGCTTGTTTTCTTCCCTGTATGTGAGTTTCTTAACATTGGAAATGATCTCAAACTAGTTTCTTATTAAAAGATTCTCGTTATTCTCTATCTGTTGAGGTCTCTTCTTCTTCTCTCTCTCTCTCTCTCTCTCTCTCTCTCTCTCTTTCTCTCTTTCTCTCTTTCTCTCTCTCTCTCTTTCTCTCTTTCGCTCTCT
>RDPX01000074.1:1969024-1979881 GCA_003991215.1 Morbakka virulenta
GTTTTGATATCACCTCGAATACCTATCATTTGGCAAATCAATACGTGTTGATGGGATTGAATTTCACCACAACGATAAAATGGATTGTCTCTTAGACCAATTCCATGCATGAAATCGGCATATCGTCCATATCCAGATCGTAATCGATTTAAGAGCACCCATTGTTCACGCTTCAGGTCATGTCCTGGAGGTTTCACGTAGGTTCAGAAATAAATTGGGAAAGCTGGTTGTCTGTATTACTCCATCGCTGTTTCCACACATCAGCAGCCCAAGATTTGACAGATGCTGTATCGTTTATGGTGGAAGCTAAAAGGTGCATCCGATTCGAAAGTCGAACTCTGCTCTTCAACCTATTGTTTGTACGTGGATATGCAACCAATTTTTCAAGAATATGCCCTTCCTCTGATAGCACACGGTTATATAAATTCAATATATTTTTATCTCTTCTTAAGTCGGCAGGTTCAAAACCACAAAGAATAGGAAGAAAATCAGTTTAAGTCGATTTTATACAACCACCCACTAGTCTCAAACATTCATTAAGTGCAACATCAACTTTATTGCAGTGATGGGTTTGGCTCCAAACAAGAGAAAAAATATATAGCAGCAGAGTAGCATAATGCCAAAGCAGATGATCTCAAAGTCGAGAAGTCAGCACCTCCACAGATTGCCAGCAACACGCCTTAGTAGGCCACATCGCTGGGTAACTTTGAAGGAGACTTCTATCGAATGATGTTTGTATGAGAGAGAGAGATAGATAGATAGATAGAGAGAGAGAGAGAGAGAGAGAGAGAGAGAGAGAGAGAGAGGGAGGGAGAGAGAGAGAGTACTGTCTAGTGTGACACCAAGGTACTTGGAAGTGTTCTCAAAGGATATCCTTATACCAGAGATTGAGATGTTGAGTTCATAATCAGCTCTTCGATTAACAAGATGAAACAAGTTGGAAACAGTTTTGGTGATATTCAGTAAGAGTCTCCAATTTTTGAAGTATTTGCTGATGATATCCATATCTCATGATAATGTTCTTTCAAATACAACAAACTTGTTATGACAAGTCTTAAAGGCTATATCGTCAGAATAGATATATTTTTTACTAATAGTCGGGGGTATATCGTGTGTGTACAGGTTGAAAAGAAGTGGAGCAATGACTGAAGCTTGTGGAACACCATTAGTTAGGGTTCGGCGTGATTTCTTTGAACATTCATGTACATGAAAGCGCCGTTGTGATATCATGGTTATAATGACACGAACCATTTCATTGCATGGAATCGTTCTCAACAATTTCAGTGTAAGCCCACGATGCCACAAAGTGTCATAGGCAACAGGAATGTCAACAAATACAACTCCTGCCTTAAGTTTCTTGTCAAAAGCATATTCAATATCCTCTGTAAGTAATACAACTTGATCCTGGGAAGATCGACCTGGCCGGAAACCTGCTTGTTCCTCGGGTAAGAGCGTTTCTGTGATTGATTGTATACGATTGTAAAGTAATCTTTCGTAAAGCTTGGAGGGAACACAAAGCAGACTTACTGGTCTGTAACTACTAGCAGCATTTGGTGGTTTCTTGGGTTTAAGCACAACAGCCACTTTTGAAAGTTTCCATATTTTGGATACTTTGTTTGTATGCAGACAGACATTGAAGAAAGATCATAGCCATTGAATGCAGTTCTCATGGATATGAAGAAAGAACTTAGGGTCAGGTGTCTGCGCCTGGGGCTTTACTGGCTTTTAGTAATTTAATGGCAGATATTAATTCATCATCTGAAAACTCAACACAAAGCTTTGATCTACTGATAGGGAATTCCATTCTTCTTTCAACTGTCGATTTACTTCTCTTGTAAATTGGCGATTAGGGTTTTTGTACTTCCCCGTTGCTCAGAAGACATGCAGCAACTGCATTTGGGCTAATCGAATTCGGATTTGGGGTGACGTTTTTTCGGCCAGTGAGTTTGTTAGTAGTTGATCATGCTTTTCGACTGGACCTTTTCATATTGATGCCCTCAACAGTGGTAGTCCATTGTTCTTTCCGTTTAGTGTTAAGATGATCGATAAGATGGTTTGCTGAAGACAACATTTCCTTAAGAGGCTGAGCTTTTTCATGCTGAAAAGCAAGTTCATTGCATTTGGTATCCCCTTTAGGAATGTAGTTCTTTCGAAAACCTCTTGGAATTGTATCTTTAGCTATTTTCAAGAGTTTCTTCTGAAATGCTGTGTAACACAAATTTAAATTAGATTCTAAAGATGGAAGATCGTCACATATATTTCTAGTTGCATTCTTAAAACTATACCGGTCGCCTTTGTTGAAATTTCATCCAGGTAGTGTCGATGTCGGCGTGTATTCGATCAAAGCTGGATGATGGATGATTGTTGGTCGATGCTGAGATTTTGGAAAGTTATCCAAAACAGTGTGTACGGGATGAGGCAGAGAGCTGTTGACATAGTGTGTGAAGAAAGTAATATCTGGGTTCGTGTAGGTGTCCGATGCACCAGAATGAAACGTCTTTGGTTGACTATGATCGAAAAGCAACCTCATATCGAATGTGCTGGACCAATCATAAAGAGCATTCCCATCCGGATTATTTCCAGACTCGCCCCAAGTTGTATGATGACAGTTGAAATCACCGGAGTATATTGCTGTGTGATCATAATGGGGTGGTGGTTCAAATGGAGAATTAGGTGGTTTGTAGTAGTTTGTTATTGTAATTTCTCCATTGATCGATATGGTTAGCCATTCAACTGCACTATCAACATTACTGCGGCCAATTTCAACAGAAGGAAGGTCGTTACGTACAAGAGTGGCAATACCATGCTTAGAGTGTTTGATTGAACCAGTGAGAGAAAAGCCATATATCTTGATTTTGTCGTCATTGGTGGCATGTGTTTCTTGCAGTAGAATAACGGAAATTGAATTGTCCATGGCGATTTTTTGAATGACTTCACATTTTGGTCGTGTAAGGCCTTCTACATTTAATTGAAGGATAGCTGGACCAGATGGTTCATGTATNAGAGAAAAGTCATATAGCTTGATTTTGGCGTCATTGGTGGCATGTGTTTCTTGCAGTAGAATAACGGAAATTGAATTGGCCATGGCGATTTTTTGAATGACTTCACATTTTGGTCGTGTAAGGCCTTCTACATTTAATTGAAGGATAGCTGGACCAGATGGTTCATGTATCTTTGACATGTCGTTAGATTGTCTAGTTTGTCTCTGTTGTTCAGGTATTGGCATTAGTTTCCCAAAGTTAGATTGGTACTAGCAGGCTGGTTGCAAAGACCAACTTCTTGCAGATAGAATGGTTCTTGAAGGCTGTAAGGCTTAGAGAGATGATTAAATACTGCCGTGATGGACTAGAGAAAAGCCTTTGACAGTGTTCCTCATAGTTGGATTATTAAAGCAATGCAAATCTATAAAGTTTCACCAGATCTAATCAAATATACGAAACATAGCATGAATACATGGCAAACAACAATGAAACTTAATTTCGACTCTGGTTGCATAACAACAAATCTTATTAGAATTAAAAATGGAATATTTCAAGGAGACTCATTATCTCCTCTCCTATTCTGCTTATCTCTTGCACCTCTCAGCAATCTACAAAATTACACAGAATTTGGATACGAAAATAACAAGAGACGATTAAATCACCTATTCTACATGAATGACCTGAAACTATACTCAAAGAATGATAATCAGTTAGAAGGACTTTTGAATATAGTAAAGATATTTAGTGACGACATTAAGATGCAATTTGGATTGGACAAATGTGCCAAAGCATTCTTTGAAAGGAGAAAACGGACAAAGACATCAAGCGTAAAGCCAGATACTACAACGATTATTGAAGAACTCGATCAAAAAAGCACATATAATTATTTAGGCATAAAGGGAGACTATGGTATCAAACAGACAACAATGAAAGTAAAGATCAGAAAAGAATACTATCGAAGAATTCAGATGATCCTGGGAAGTGAGCTGAATTCATCCAAAAAAATCACTGCCATTAACACTTTGGCAGAAAAATGGATACCAAGAAGAGAAAGGATATATCTGTCAAGAAGGGAAGGTCGAAGAGGGCTGATTCAATGGGAATGTACTCACAAAACAAGCACTATTGGTTTAAACGTGTACCTGAGAGCAACAAGAAGTTATATTCGATCCAAAAGGAGGCTAAAAAGTTTGAAAGGGAAATGGGATTACAAATGGATAGTACTGAAAATGAAAAAGCTATGTCAATAACAATGAAAGTGAAATCTCCAAAATAAACAGTAAGGAAAAAAATTATGACCAACATGAAAGAGAGATGGAAAGAAAAACCTCGACATGGACAATACCCAGAGAAAATCGAGAGAGCAGATGTTGACAAAGAATTGACACAGGACTGTCCTCATCATGAAGAATACGTTTAGGGGTACGGAAACTACTAACTACACACCGATTACCTGTTTACCACTTAAGTGGAAACTGTTAATGGGTATTCTCTCAGAAGAAATCTACTTACACCTTGACTCGAACGGGTTGTTACCAGAGGAACAAAAGAGCTGCTGAAAGGGATCTGGACGCACTAAGGACCAACTCCTTATAGATAAAGTAAGAATTAAGAGCTGTAAAAGAAGACAGATTGGCCTGGCGGTGGGCTGGATCGATTACAAGAAAACTTTTGATTTGATCCCCCATTCCTGGATCCTAAGATGCCTAGAAATGTTTAAAGTTGCTGAGAACATTCAAAATTTGATATAAAGAAGTATGAAGACCTGAAAGACAGAGCTGACATCGAGAAACCATACCCTTGGGAGAATTAAGATAAAGCGGGGTATTTTTCAAGGGGATAGCTTATCCCCACTTCTCTTTATAAAATGCCGTATTCCACGTTCTTATATATTGCGGGAAGTCAAAGCCGGTTAACAATGCCGAAAAGGAGGTCCTACAATAAACCATTTGCTATATATGAACAATTTGAAATTATTTGGGAAGACTGAAAAGCAACTTGATAATTTCCTTAATACGGTGAGAATATACAGCAACGACATCAGGATGGAATCCGGTATTAAAAAATGTGGCGTATTGATCATGAAGAAGGAAAAACACCACCATAGCGAAGGAATAGAAATGCCATCAGATGAGAAGATCAAAGAAATAGATATAGAAAGCGGATACAAATACCTTGGTGTTTCGGAAACCGACGGGATTAAAGACAAGACCATGAAAAATAACATCGAAAAAGAGTATGTAAGACAAGTAAAGAAACTACTGAAATCGAAGCTCAATAGCAGGAACATGATTACTGCCATCAACTCCAGAGCTATATCGATTATAAGGTAAAGGTCACTAACGATGTTTAATATGTTTCATGGGAAGGGATATACTGACCAGCTCTATAAGAAAAGGTGAGAATGTGAAAGGGGTCTAATAAGTGTGGACGACTGCGTTCTGATTGAAAAACATTGCTTGCTTGACTGTATGAATAACAGTGTAAAGTTTTTTTGAGAGAGAGCGTAGAGGAAAAGATAATTGGCACCAATATGGAAAAGGCATCTGTTATGAATTAACACAAGCAAACCGTAAAGGAAAAGAAGCTTCATATTGTCTCTTTCAGGAGTACTGAATTCAGGGACCCTCAGAGTGAGGACCAGCTTCAAAATGGTGATCTGAAAAAAGCAACGGAAGGAACATTGATGGATGCACAAGAGCAGGTAACTACAACTCGTTCAATTAAGCACAGACAAGGAAAATATTTCACCCATGTGTAGATTATGTAGCGAACGTGACGAAACCATTAGACACATCGTCTCCGAATGCAAATGTTTTGCACAAAAACAGTACAAACTCTGGAGGCATGATAACATAACCAAACTAATTCACTGGCAGCTTTGTAAGCAAAACAATCTTGAGCATACTGAACAATGGTACGACCACCGACCACAGACTCTCCTTGAAAATAGTGAAGTTAAGATCTTGTGGGACATGAAAATTCAGACTGATAAAGTGTTAGAACACAATAAACCAGACATTGTGATCCTGGATAAAGAGAAACGAGCATGTAAGATTAGGGTTATAGAAAAAGGAAGAGAAAAACTGGATCGGTCTCAAGACTCTTGCAGTAGCTTTATCAAAAGAAGAAAAAAAATGTAAATATGTAAATATGAAATATGTGAATATGTAAACCATATCCCAATAAAATTATCACTCACCGAAATACAAGAAATAGTGTGAAATAGCATTGCCCATATCCTTAGAAGAACTCTTTTAATCTCATAGAAGATTGATGAATCCTACAAATCATATACTACATAATGAATTTTTCACTTTAATTTTTATTCCAAATTGAAATAATTTTACCTGCTAACATTTTACTATTCCCCCCCCCCCCCCACTTTTTAAATTTTTACCTTTTACACAATTTCAATGTAAAGTAACTTTACCTTAAAATACGAGCTATTATAGTTATTATTTTATGATTATATTATTATATCAGCTATATGATTATTATAGCTAGCGAAGCCAAAAGAAATCTAGCATGCCTTCTTTTCACAAATGATCTTTTCTCTGTTCCTCATCTGACATTTGTTTACTTAGCAATATGTTTGTACGGCTTGAATAGACCATTTTGAAAGAAATCTAATTTTGTTTCATTTTGTTGTTTGGTCACTGTAGGATCACTATATAGTTTCTGTAACAATAAGCACAAGCATAGCGATATTCTTTGAAAATTAAATATTCCACTGAGAAAGTAAACTATGAAAAATACTCTATTTAAAAACAAGGATCTCTTGATTCTGTCGTTAATATATTGTATTACCCACGTCACTATAGCCACAGGTATCCAGACGATTTTTAGAGGTTAATTATCATCATCATCATGGTTCACTGTCTTCACTGCGGTACTTGCGACACATGCATATTAACATGAGTGAATCATCTTCATGGATTCTTATCATTTCAAACATTATTTAGGTTTTTAGGGTGATAAAACCACTTAAATTAAATGTAGGAAATTTTGAAATCAACTGAGAATGAATATAGGAAGAATCTGTTCTGATAAATAAATAAACATTAGGTTTTTAGAATATTTTTCAGAGTTGTATACTTGGTGTATATTTTTAGAAATTTAATAGTTTTACACTGGCTTATTTGACCTTTCTCCGTATTCCTACAGTTAAATTATTCTTCCTTGTTTCTTTAAAGACATAAAGCCGTAAACAAGTGGAAGAAAGAATGAACTATTCCTTATCTCTGCTTTGAAATGTGTTTAAAAGCACGTTGTGTTCTTTGTTAAAATCTGTCATTCTAAAGAAGTAACATGTGAAATCATATGTTGATCTGTGAAAATAGTTCCTTGCGGATTTTGGAGGAGACTGATTTTTAAGAGGCTAAAAGGTTTGTTACAAGCTAACATAAATCTATGGTTTTTTTGTATCAAGTGGTATAGTATTTATTTACTAATTATATATCATAAACATAAGGGCAATGACGTCAATAGATGATCTTCTTACATATTTAAACACTGAATTACAATTGACAAAAAAGAGAAGTAAAGATTGCTTTCAGCACGCAATGTAGTCACGATTAATATTGTTATTGTTGTAGCTTTAACATCAAGATATTAGTTGACTAATGATTTTCGGCTGAAAATTCAAAGCACGTGACACATTGTGTAATAATGTTTAACCTAAATAGTAACATACCCAAAATATTCGATGAAAGGTTTGAATTACCTCTATATTGTGCACAAACGCATACCAGCTCGTGCTCATAAGTAGGTGACCTTTCATTCGAAACTCAAAAGGTAAAGAGTAGAGTTTTACACAGCGATTATCAGGTCTGTCGTGATTTAGTCAGACTTAGGTGTTAAACTTTGGGATTTAGAAAAAATAAGGCAAAACAGGTGGAGAAAACTGCAATGAGGATGCTTAAGAAGCGCCGTTTTATCATAATTGATGGTTGTTCTGTTGTTTCTTGTTCTCTCACCTCATTTTTCTTTCTTGACTTTTTTGTCTCCAGCTTCTCCGTTCTTTTTACTGTTGTGGTTATCTCATCCAACAAATCCTTGTCGTATCTTACATATTACTTCTTTTGACGTTTAACAGTTTCCGATTGGCTCTCTAGGTAAACAGAATCACAACAATGGTTTCGAATAAAAATCAATATAGAAAGAGAGAGAAATGCTTTAATCGGATGAATTCCTTGGTCCTTAGAAACTTCTCATTTACTTCTTTTCTTCCTAATTTTATTTCTTTACTAGGTAGTGGTTGTGTGCCTTCCTCAGATCTTCGAAAATACTGTTAAGGATTTCCTCATCCAAAATGCACAACTTCAAGCATTGCAATATTCCAACAATAGTCACTTTGGGTGATTGGTTCAACAATATTCTCTCATTTTAAGAGCTTCCTCCTCCCTATAACAATAAAAAGAAGGAAAGAAAACTATGTGCAATTTTAAAAGCACTAATACAATCTGTTACATGCAAAAAATGAGAATATTGTACATTCTGCTTAAGTGATAAAAGACGAAATTGTAGTTCCTTGCATTGTACTCTTGGGCGTTTGTCTCATTTTACTGACGTGAAGAGCTTGGCCATTCTTTCATGTTGTCCGATATAAATTTCTGACCAAAGTGAATTTCAGTTTTGTGAAGGTAAAAAAAAGGAATACAGTTTTGATCAATCCAAAAACTTTCAGTATTAAAGGAATGATAAAGAGGAATATCATGATTTGTTGGTCATGAGATGCCAAATCTAGTACCGACCAGTGATTACTAGATTTGTCATTTCTTGATAATACAGTGTTTCCTAAATCCTTTTATGTCAGGTATTAGTGTAGGTTGCCACTGCCGCGTATTCCTTTGTATTCTCCCTCCATGGCTGACGGTCATATGAGTCTCTTGGTTGGTTGTGTACAGCAATGGATAAGCTCCTTATAGAAAGAGATTACAAGTTGAATCTCCTTGCAATCCTTTCTTTTGGTGCCGATAGCGGGGCAGCCACTGTCACTTACGTTCGCGTGCCTATCATAGCTAGTTGAAACATCTCTGACGCTACAGAATCAAGGGGAATTTTTATGAAACATCTGCACAACGCTCCTGGTAAAATTTGTCTTTGTTTAAATTATATGTTTAAAATAAAACTAGTGAGTATTTTCGAAATCTTAGTGCTTCTAGTTATCTCTCATGACTTTTTTCATACAATATAAATAAATATAGATCACTAAAAGAGAATGTTTAGTATTTGGTAAATAGTAAATAAAGACGGAAGTGAGAAGCAGTTTTTAGATTCTCCATGTATCTCACAGTACCCCTGCAGATGTTTGCAGGGCATAAAACGTCACTTTTCTTTCTTCTTCGTCATCTTCAGCAACTATCCGGGCTGATTGGACCTCCTATTAGTCTTCTGGTTCCATCCATTAACTTTTCCTTCTGCTTGATTTTTATTCTTCTTCCTGGCATGCTCCATCTTATACCGGTGTCCTCTAAACATCCTCTCCTTTTTAGATAGAATCTTATCTGTCTAATATTTCTAAGCAACTGTTTTCCAGCATTCATTCTTTTTAGGACGTCTTTATTTGTGTCCTTGTCCAAAAAATGCTATCCTAGATTGACAGTCTATGCAAACAACGTATTGCAAATCCCCTTTCACTTTTTCAGTAGTGGTACGTATTCTCTACCCATAAAAAACACAAACCTTCCTCCTATGAAAAACATGGCACTCACCCTAATTCAGAGTATTTGATAACATCACGCTTTCATTGACATTGTACTTTTAAATTCATCCCTTTTCACTGACATCCATGACATTATTTTAATTTTTGCAATTATATTTCAGTCAATTTTATTATTTGCAATCTTGTACATTATCTACACAAGTCATGTACAAAACAAATAAATAAATTGGGATGATCTCTTTGTTTGAAGCTGCTAGATGTAGTATATTTTTAGATAACAACTTTTGTTGGTGTGTAACTTGCTTGACCTTTGAATGATTCCTCTTTTCAAGTGCAAGTGTCTTCTAAGCATCATATACTTTTAGCTAGAAGAGTTTCGTTGGTGATGATTTCTGTAAAGGGCCCTTTTTACAACCTCTGCCAATGCCCTTAACTACCCTAACTAAAAGGCATTTTGATACCTATCCCTATATTTTATCCATGAAATGAAAAATAACCCTATAAAAACGCATTATTTTTAGTTCGTTTGTGATTTATGTAAATCCTCTGAAAAAGTGGCACCCGCTAACAGTGGAAAGAGCAGTCGCTTCCAATGTGTCTGCTAATCGAAGGTTATTTTGTATTTACTAAAAACAACGGAAACGTTTGTAATCCATAATTAACGTTTTCTAATCTGACTGGAAATATGAAACCAACTCAAAAAAGAAACAAAATGTTTTACTCTGTGTCAGGAGGTATATATATATATATATATGTGTGTGTGTGTGTGTGTGTGTGAGAGAGAGAGAGGTGCGTGTGGGGTGGGGGGGTGGGGGGTGGAACTTGCTTAATATCTGACAGTGGCTGTGACAGACTGTAGCGCAAAATATGGGAGTAGTACAATGCTCAACTTACCAGAGTGTTTTAGCAAAATGTTGACAACGCAGTACAACTGAATGATACAAAATAAACATAAACCAAATCAAAGCGATATACAAAGGAGAGCTCCATTTTTAATGGACATTCAGTCAAAGAAACTTCTTCTTCTTCTTCTTCTTCTTCTTTCGGCGTTTCCCTTTTCCGGGGTCGCCACAGCGAATTGACTTCTTCCAATTGAGTCGGTCACGTGCGTCTTTCTCGGTCAACCCAAGTTCCCTCATGTCATCTCCCACACAGTCTTTCCATCTCCTCCTTGGCCTTCCCTGCTTTCTCTTGCCAGGCAGCTCCATG
>RDPX01000074.1:2028371-2043802 GCA_003991215.1 Morbakka virulenta
GCAGAGAGTTAGATCGTATCAAAAGCCGTTATCAGAATCTTTACGAATGTAATTTCTCATGCTTCGAGCTTTAGGTAAAGAGCAGAGAGTTAGATCGTATCAAAAGCCGTTATCAGAATCTTTACGAATGTAATTTCTCATGCTTCGAGCTTTAGGTAAAGAGCAGAGAGTTAGATCGTATCAAAAGCCGTTATCAGAATCTTTACGAATGTAATTTCTCATGCTTCGAGCTTTAGGTAAAGAGCAGAGAGTTAGATCGTATCAAAAGCCGTTATCAGAATCTTTACGAATGTAATTTCTCATGCTTCGAGCTTTAGGTAAAGAGCAGAGAGTTAGATCGTATCAAAAGCCGTTATCAGAATCTTTACGAATGTAATTTCTCATGCTTCGAGCTTTAGGTAAAGAGCAGAGAGTTAGATCGTATCAAAAGCCGTTATCAGAATCTTTACGAATGTAATTTCTCATGCTTCGAGCTTTAGGTAAAGAGCAGAGAGTTAGATCGTATCAAAAGCCGTTATCAGAATCTTTACGAATGTAATTTCTCATGCTTCGAGCTTTAGGTAAAGAGCAGAGAGTTAGATCGTATCAAAAGCCGTTATCAGAATCTTTACGAATGTAATTTCTCATGCTTCGAGCTTTAGGTAAAGAGCAGAGAGTTAGATCGTATCAAAAGCCGTTATCAGAATCTTTACGAATGTAATTTCTCATGCTTCGAGCTTTAGGTAAAGAGCAGAGAGTTAGATCGTATCAAAAGCCGTTATCAGAATCTTTACGAATGTAATTTCTCATGCTTCGAGCTTTAGGTAAAGAGCAGAGAGTTAGATCGTATCAAAAGCCGTTATCAGAATCTTTACGAATGTAATTTCTCATGCTTCGAGCTTTAGGTAAAGAGCAGAGAGTTAGATCGTATCAAAAGCCGTTATCAGAATCTTTACGAATGTAATTTCTCATGCTTCGAGCTTTAGGTAAAGAGCAGAGAGTTAGATCGTATCAAAAGCCGTTATCAGAATCTTTACGAATGTAATTTCTCATGCTTCGAGCTTTAGGTAAAGAGCAGAGAGTTAGATCGTATCAAAAGCCGTTATCAGAATCTTTACGAATGTAATTTCTCATGCTTCGAGCTTTAGGTAAAGAGCAGAGAGTTAGATCGTATCAAAAGCCGTTATCAGAATCTTTACGAATGTAATTTCTCATGCTTCGAGCTTTAGGTAAAGAGCAGAGAGTTAGATCGTATCAAAAGCCGTTATCAGAATCTTTACGAATGTAATTTCTCATGCTTCGAGCTTTAGGTAAAGAGCAGAGAGTAACATAGTATCAAAAGTCGTGAGCAAAGTCAGTAGTCCTTGCTTTGCCTGAAACACCAGGGACGTGCTTAATGGGTTCGATGATAAGAAAGAGGAGGTCAGTATTAAACCGCAAAGTACAAAAAACATACTATTAGTCAGATGATAGTCCAAAAGACTTAATAATATTTAAAAAGGTAGACAATGATACTAGACTCACAAATCTTTGTTATAATAAGTAAAAGACTGATTGACTGATAATAATTAAGGCCAGAACGTGATGTATATGGTTACCAGGGTAACGCTACTGGGCAACGTCATTAGAAGTAGCATGTCCCAGTAGCAAGTACTTTTTACGTCAATGGTTTTCCCAATGACTATACATTATCTTTTACTGGTGGTTATTGATCAGAAAATATGGTTAGCTACGTTGATTACATTGTGTAAAATGATGTTGTTATTTAGATTTGGTAATCAAATGTGTATAGAATTACCTGTAGTTGTAAAAGCCTATGGTAACACTGCCATTAACTTGCCTAAGCAAACCACATATCTTAAAAAAAGTTACAAAGCAGCACATTTTTATGAAGATCATCTTAGTTCCGTTGTTACTTACTTACGTAAGCCCATATCCCACGGATGAGCATAGGCCATCGACGAAAGTTCGCCACCGCACTCTGTTTTGGGCTTCTCTTGCTACTTCAGTCCAGTTTGTTCCCTGCCGTCTCAGTTCTGCCTCGGTATCTCGCCTCCAGCTGTTATGCGGTCGCCCTCTCTTCCTTTTCCCCTGTGGGTTCCAAGTTGCTATTTTAAATTTTTCCTTTGGTGTTAGAAGGGGAATAGGCCTTGCAGCTTCCTTCTCTTTGGAGAATGTGTTGGTTTGTTTTCGTCGATGCTTCTGTAGCTTTGGTGATTTTACGGGGTAGGTGTGCTAACCCCACGCCCAAGCTTCCTCCTTTATCCGGGCTTAGGACCGGCTGTGTTATCCGAAAATATCACAGGCGGAGTTAGTTCCGTTGTTGGGAAGGAAATACTTGGTCAGTTTGAATACACAGAAAATCAACTTCCTTTCAAATAGCTACCAAAGAAACTCTGTTCTTTCATCAGTAGCTATGAACAACAGCCATCAATTTTTTTTGACTTTCATTTTTTTTTCTTATTATTAAAAATCCAATATCAGCACTATAATTAACTTAGTTTCCATGATCTTTGGCTTTCTACCTCCCAGTTGAAACCGAATTCCTATCACAGAATTCAGGATTAAGTTCCTAGCCTAATTGGCCCCAAACTTTCGGGAATCCTCAAAAGCTTTTAGATGATCGAAGTTTGTCATCTCTGTTCCTTACCTAAACACAAGTAATTTCATGGTTGATGCATTCAAAACCGTTCTTATTTTGTACCACCCTAATTGATTCTCTATATTGTCAATCGTTCTTCGATAAAGTGCACATATCTTGTTTTGAGAATCCCAGGTGCATAAATGACACTTATGCCATGAGTTTTTTTCGTCGTGCTCTTACTCTCTTACATTTTCTTCCTTTTCCCCTCTTCTTGTTCTTTTTTCCACCCTTTCTGGTGACAATAATGGTAATTGGTTCACGTGGAAGTGGAAGACATAGCACTAAAATGTATCTTAGAGCTAGGTCTTCTACTTTACTTTTCTATTTTATTTGTGGCATCATTTACTGTAACCGGTAACTTTGCAGTGACTTTAGAACATTTTCGGATTAATCAAATTAAAAGAATTTGAAAGACCGAAGAGTGTAAAGAATATGTAATACATCGGAGACCTAAAATATGAAATATGGTTAGATCAAATGTACATATTCGAAAGTAAACAGGTAATGGAAGCCATATATCATAGCAAAGAATGCAAGCTAAGCGAAAGTGAAAGGAGAATAAAAATATTTCAAACTTACTTTTCTACTTTTCTCTCTTTTGCATCTGGCCCTAAGGGGATCACTATGAAAACAAGATCGCCATGACCTTTTAATGCTATCCCAACCATTGAAATGAGAAGTGTATTTTAATCTCTTTTGCGTTTCAAACCACAGCATTTTGTATTGTATTTATTTTGTATTTTAAAATTATATAAAAATGTTTTTTTACGTAGCAGTTTATACATACATATATAAAACTACATCTATAACAAATTTTAAGAAATGGATGGTGAAGTTTAGATTCGTTAGGTCATGATTATTCGAAATGTTGACAGTTTCTTGTCAATTATTTTTGCACAAAAGCATAGTGAGATGGATCTCTAGACGATTTTGTAAAATTCGTCAGAATTAAAAAAGTTTAGACACAGCTTGATCAGTTTTGGTAATAGTTACTAAGTTATATTCACAAGCAACTAAAAACATTGCTGTTGTAAAGGTAATATTGAGAACAATGTGCTCATATGTGATGAATAAGGATACGATAGAGTTGTATAAACAGTAAATAAAAACTGAAGGAATGTAAAATTTGACAGGAAGAAACTGATGTACTGCTGAAGCATTGGAGTAGAAATTGGTTATCAGATTGTATCAACATCGTCATCATCATCGTTATCGTCATTATTATCATCATTATTATCATTAGCACCATAATCTTTGTCTTCTTTATCATACTTCTTTCATGTTAGCATGAGATAGACATGGTCTTATTGATGCCTCTTCTTCTTATGTTGTAATCTTGTGCAAGGACTGTCTCTAATGTCAAATTAGACAGCCAGAGAGAAGAGAGCTAAGGCTGCTCTCTCTCTCTGTTCCTACACCTTAACGTATCCTTATTGTTTACAATAAATTGTAGCAGAAAGAAAAACTCTCAGACCAGCATAATGTAAAAAGATGTTGTTGGTTTCAAGCAAAGGTGATTTAGAGCAGAAAGCTCTTGAGCGATTAAATAACTAACAAATAAAATAATATTTACTTTGGATTTGTTTTGATTTTTTATTTCTTTTAAACATCGAGCAAACTGTGCTTAGCTTCATAGTATTAACTTGATTCTTTTTTTTTGTGCTAAAATTTAAACTTTTTTTACTATCAGGTATTACTCACAATAAAGGCATACCTGAAAGGTTTTGGTAGTTGAAGAGTTGTTCAGTTTGTCTTTCCTTTGCTAAATATAAAGCAGATTCATATGAGTGAGATCTTATTTACTCTTTCATCTCATTCTGACAATCAGGTGAACCAAGTGGGTGGTCCAATTTCTCTTCTGTTAAAGAAAGAACAAAATCTGCCCCATATGTATAAAATGTACTAAAATTGGAAGCAAAATTGGAATTTACTCTGAACTAAGCTAGCCTTTAGTTAGGCTAGTCAGGTACCCAACCTGATACAGGCATCAACGATCATACGGCTCCAAACCATCCTATCACTGCAGGCATGGCTGAGTTTAATACAGCTCAGACTGTTGTTCGAAGTCCAGTTGTTCAGAAACTGTAAAAATGTCTTTCTTTGTTTTCCTCTGGCTCTCCTGCCCTTGATCTTTCCTAACAAAGCAAGGTATTCCAGGTTAAGATGCCCCACAATGTACCCGAGGAATAGCATCTGCCTTTGCTATATTGTATTGATGAGTGACCTTTTGGTGTTGGCCTGGGCAAGCACTTCCTTGTTTGATTTGTGTTCTGTCCATGATATACAGAGGGTTCTCCTCAGAAACCACATTTCAGCTGCTTCTAATTTTGCTTGAGTTTGTTCGCTGATGTTCCAACACTCGCAACCATATAAAAGTACCAAGCAATAGAATGCTCTTAAAACTCTCTTCTTGGTATCCATTGTGATATTTCGATTGTAAAAGGTTAAAAGAAGTTTGAGAATAAGTTAAAAATGATTTTGTTTTTGACAGCTCCTAAGTCAATTAAATTAATTTTCTTCTAATTATAGAATATTCTTCCCATTTTGATTGACTAATTCATTGCTGTTTTGATGGTTTTGGTAATGAAATCAGAATAAAAACCTGTCTTGACTGTTATCACTTGAATTTGCTCTCAAAATTGGCGCCAGAATTTCAGTAAAATACAATAGCTTAAGAGTTTTAACTTAATAACTGAATATAAACTTTGTTTCTTGGCAGCTTTTAGTAAACAAATGTGATACTTTTTCACTAGAAACAGCTGTATACTGTCTCATAAAGAATCGTCGTGTTACAGATGTTGTCATCCTATAACTCACTTAGTCTGTACCAGAAAATTCAATTTAGTCCATGCAACTACTATCTTAAAAAGATATCTTTTAAATTCCTTATGAAATAGTTTTTGAAGAATTTACAAATGGATTCTATACAGACAAAACATATATTTTGAAAGTTAAATTAAAAAGACTCTTGATAGCTCATTTAAAAAGCCCTGTTTTAGTTGTGAAACACTTTTCTTTCTTTAGAAATAGTTATCTTGTAAGCATGAACTATTTAAGTGAAACAATAACAGTACAGTATCATGTTATTTTCAAGTAACCCAATGGACTATAACAATTTCGTTTTAACTGAATCTCTTTCACAAATATAACTTTAAAGAGCTTTGGAAATAGAAAATCAAGGTGAAAAAATACTTTGAAATAGAAAAGAGGCTTTGATAAATGCATTAGTAGTATTATTGTAATATTAGTAGTATTCTTTTTTCTTCTCTTCTCCTTTTTCTTCTTCTTTCTTCTTGTTTTTCTTCTTTCTTCTTTCTTCTTTTTTCTTCCTCTTTCCTTTTTCTTCTTCTTTCTTCTTCTTTCTTCTTTCTTCTTCTTTCTTCCTCTTTCCTTTTTCTTCTTCTTTCTTCTTCTTTCTTCTTGTTTTTCTTATTTTTTCTTCTTCGTCATCACCATATTATTATTATTATTATTATTATTATTGTTGTTGTTGAAGTATTTCTTTACTTATGCGTTTTAGTACAACTACCAATCGGCTCAAGATAAAGGTCCTACGAGACATGACACAAACATTAAAGGGACGATTGACATATTACAAAGAGTATAAAAATAATTATGACAAGGAAGCAAAAACTTCATTGGCACGAATATTGAAAGACGATTGTCATATCACTAAAAACTACGAAAAAATATAAAAAATTTGTAAAAAAGCTGTATGAAAAAACTAAAATGTTTATGACTTTAGCAGTATTTAATTGAGAGTGCTTTTCGAAGAATATGAGCAGTGCCTGTGAGGACAATTTTCTGGATTTCTTGTACTCTATGCTCTCCAGGTATTTTATCTATATGTTTTGAGGCCCCTTCTTAATCATTCCTAGTGCTCCGACAATGACCGGAACAGTTCTAGCTTTGGCGTTCTACATTTTTTGAATTTTTATCTCTAGGTCTTTATATTTGCTTAATTTTTCGAATTACTTAACTGAGATGTTTTTGTCACTTGGCACACTCATGTCAATTAATGTGCACATTTGTTTTTGCTATCTTTAATTTTAATGTCAGGTCGGTTGGCTTGAATCGTCCTATAAGTGTTGATTGGAAAGTCTCACAGAATAGTGGCATTTTCTCCTTCTGTGACTGGTATTGGATGGTGTTCATACCATTTGGGGTTGATTTCAATACCAAAATGTTTGCATATACCCCAGTGAAGATACTGCCCAACACGGTCATGGCGTTTGAAATACTGGAGCACGTACGGGACATCCAGACATAAGGTGGTCTATTGTTTCTGTCTGATGGTCACAGAACCTGTACTTATGGTCAGCTCCATTCTTCAGTATGTTTGCTAGGTATTTCCGAGTAAATAAGCTTTGGTCCTGTGCTGCGATGATGAAGCCTTCTTTCTCTGCCTTACGTTCTGCACTCCTCAGCCACTGATGGGTTGCATATTGATCTACATCAGCGTCTTGGCTTCGGAGAACATACTGTCCGTGCAGAGATTTCTGGCTCCAATGATCGATAAGCTATTTCTGCGCTTTCCTTTTAGCATTCATTTCAACTTTCTTTGCAGTTACTGCGGCTTTACGCCCATCTTCATCTTCTTGGGTTATTTTTACACCTAATTTGTTTTCAAATTTTTGATTCTTTGTAAACCGAGTGCAGTTTTTTACTCCTTTCATGCCTACTTACTAGATTTAACATCCAATCATCTTTTGATTCAAAATATTGTTTTATTTTAACTGTAGTGGTCTTATAAGACATTTCAAGTTGTATAAGTCCACGTCCCCCTTCGCATCTAGGTAAATAGAGACGATCAATATCTGCTTTGGGGTGGAGCATACCACTTGACGTGAATGGTTTTCTAGTTTTGCAGTCCCTATGTTTAATATCAGGAGGGTTCCAGTTCATTATGATGTAGTTGTATTGTACAACTGATACAGCAAAGGTATTTATTGCCTCAATTCTCTTTTTTGAGTTAAGCTCAGTTTTAAGCACTAATCTAACTCCTCGGTAGTAGTCCTTACGAATTTTGTCCTTCATTCCAGTATGGTTAATTCCGTCACCTTCATTTACTCCTACGTATTTGTACTTTTCCTCAGGATCCATTTCTCTAATTGTCATGTCTGGATCAAGATCTATGGATGAGGTTTTCGCTAGTATTCCTCGTGAGAATGTAGCTTTAGCACACTTATCGAGGCCTAACTCCATGTAAATATCCTTACTGAACTGCTTAACCGTAATTAGCAAACCTTCTGGTTGTTGATCCCTTTTTGCGAAAAGTTTAAAGTCATCCATATGGAAAAGGTGGTTAATCTACTTATCATAGATCATGTAACCACAGTTGGCATTATTAAGTTCGCTGGACAAGGGGATAAGCGATATGCAGAAGAGAAGCGGGGAAAGAGAGTCTCCTTGAAAGATACCACGTTTAATTTTAATAGGGTTAGATGAAGTAGTCCTAGCGTCGTGCGTGAGGAAAAGAGAGGTGTTCCACTTTGACATACTTTTCATTAAAAAATTTGTAATTATTGGTGAGATCTTGTACATTTCTAGGCTTTTAATAATCCAATCATGCGGAACACTGTCAAAAGTTTTACGATAATTAATCCATGTTGTGCTTAAGTTCTTACTCTTTCTACTGCAGTCCTCTAGAATCATTTTGTTGATTGGAAGCTGATCCTTGCATCCATATGAGGTCCTTTTGCCGCCTTTCTGTTCTTGAGGAAGAACCAAGTTTTGTTCAAGGAAATTATACATTCTCTCACTGATTACCGATGTTAAACTCTTATACGTTGTGGTCAATCACGTAATAAGGCAATAGATTTTCGGCTTCATAGTATCGTCTGAATTCGGGAGAAGATATGTGTTCCATTGTGTTAACCAATCCGGTAAGGCTTCTGCTGTAGTGATGATTTCATTTAAAGATGCCATTAGGTGTTTATGTATTTCGCTTAGAGAGTTCAGCCAGAAATTTGGAATCTTATCTAATCCAGGGGATTTCCACTTCTGTGATTTTGCTAGGGCCACTGTTGTTCTTTGACCTCACTCATCCTTTCCTCCTCTCTGTCTATGCAAGTAGCTTCGTGGTTGTTGTTTTTTTCCTTAGCCCAGATACCATTCCAAATTTCCTCCACGTCCTTGTTCTCAGATGGATTCTTTATCTCAATCTTACTCTTTCCAATTTCCATGTAGAACTTTTTAGCATCAGTTTTGAAGATCTTGTTCTGTCTATAGACCTTTTTTCATTCATCAAATCTTCTCAATCGCTGTGCTTTCACTTGTATTTTTTGTTTAAAGTCTTCCTTGGTCGTATCTAAATAGAATTTATCAATGATATTATATTTCCTTTTAACTTTCCTGCTCTTCCAAGTTTTCACGTCTGCTCCTCTCGTTAATTCATCAAGAATTGAAATATCTGCCCGCAGAGACTCAATTTCCTTCTTCATTTTCCATTTTGGTTCCTTAATAACTTGTTTCAGTTGTTTTTTTTAATGCCTAGCTTTTGGCTAGCAGCTTTTGCTGTTGAGAATGTTAGATTTTTGGTGGAGGTTAAATCCTTCGAGATTTCATTAACTATCTTGCACACAGCAACGTTATAAAGCTTAATAGTAAGGTTTGTTTTCAAAGAGAATGTTAGCTTAGGCAGTGTGTCCCTCTTTTCCATCTCAGTCTCTTCAGTGATTGCAAGTTCACGTATTATGTCTTCACATGCAGCCTGTATCTTTTCTTTATTTTTTTCAAAGAAATCATCAACAACTTCAACCATGTGGACATTTCTAACTATTTCTTCGTTAGTTCCTTCTCTCACTTCACTTATTCTATTTTCAATCAGTGCAGGTGTCATATTTACTGGTTCAAGTATAGATTCTCGATTTTCATATTTAATATCAACCTCAGATTCTACAGTAGTTTCAGTTCGAATTTCATGCCGTGTAAGATCAATTTGCGCATCATTCAACTGCTTATTTCTAAAAATATCTCGACGTGCATTAGTAAGTTTATTAGCATCGATGTTTTGCATTATTTCTTTTCCTACTATTTTTCTCCATTCAAAATAAGTTTGTTCAGTCTCGTTTCTCCTAGGTTTCTTTTGAGCGATGTCAAATGCTCTTAGAACATTGTTTTAATCCTCTGTAGACCATGTAACTCCAGTTTCTTTTGACCTTGTGGGCATCACTGCAGGTTCAGGGTTAGGGATATCCTGGTTCTGATTTCCTTGCAGATCATTCGCAGAGGAGCAATTAGACCGAGTCCTACACTTTTCGACTTCAGGCTACAAATTCTCTATGATAATATTTGGTAAATTACTATGTCATAACTTTATCAAGAAGCAAAAAAATGTATTGAACAGTAATTCCTTATAAAAGTGTATTTTTTAATTATGTGCAATCTGAATTTTGGCTAATTTAATTGTAATCGTATAAATATGTAATCATTCAATTATACTTGGTACAAATTCTGGTTTGACACTGAATGTATAAAAATATACTAAGCTAATAAATCAAGTGGATGGAATGAAGAAGCTCTTTCGAATGATTTTTACTTACTTGGTAGTTAAAAGGGCTGTGTCATTTTTCAACTATTTTTTTGAAAACAGAATAGCCAAGAGGACATACACAACAATATTACTTCTATATATTTCATTAAAAGAAAATGTAAAAAACTCAAAATTTCAATGTAATAACGATATTTATATTTATTGAGCAAATAATATAGGTGCAGTAGTGGCCGAATGGTTAAATCAACAGATTACTATACATACGTTTCGCCATTTGGAATCACGTGATTGTGTAAGGAGAACCTTACGTCATTGGTCAATTCAGCAATCTTTGTTCTTTCCAGACGTCGGCAAGACAAAATAATATCATCTCCATATGTTTCTCTAATAATGTTAAACATTCTGAAATTTATGGACTCAGAGGAAGCCATAGATATAAGAGCTTTATCATGTTATGAGTTGTAAGCTTTTTCTGAGCTACGTTTTGAGAGATACGTCTCCCATCGTCACACCTTACAATGGGATATGTATCTCTCGAAACGTAGCGAAAGGAGAAGGAAGAAGGAAATAAATAAAAAGATTAAAAGCTACAAAGACAAAAAATTTAAATAATAAAAGTAAAAGTGGCTTCCAAGTCTTACTGAGGGTGAAAGATTCTCCAAAAATTTAGTATGTAAATAATGTGCTCAGCAGAGAGATAAAAGTCTTTTTCTTGACTTTTCTTCTTATGATTGTCCTCAGTTGCACACGTCAAGAGTAGCTTGTTCAAAATATCCGATATTTACAATAAGGAATGCGGGTTTTTTTTTCAAAAACAAATGTTTTTTTATAAGAATGAGAAGCTTGTCCAGATGGAGAAATCAAACATCTTGATTATAAGCCAATTCTCTTGAAATATGACAAAGCTCAGCGTATCCGTCCATCGCAAATAAAAGAGAGACATTGGGGGATTCTTTAAAAATTGTCTCACTAACAACGAGGCTCAAGTATGAACATTTCTAAAAATAGTGCAAATAGTAACTTATTTTAACACTGTAAGTTTTACTAGAACATGGCAATTTGACATCAAATTTTGACCAGAAATGCTGAGGTCATCAAGACCAAAGAATACAATAAAGTTTGATACCATTAAGATTATCAAAGAATAATAATGTTAATGGTATCATCCAAGAAGAATAAAAGAGAATAGAACATTCTTCGTCAAAGGGAATTGCAGATTAACTTAAGCTAACTACAATTTTGAATAAGGTATAAAGTAAACTATAGGTAGATGCATCAATATACATAAAGATGGAATGTGAGCACATCATCCCAACTATTTTGAGAATCATTGGGATTTTCCATCACGCAGTTGGTGCAAAATACTTACTAGAATAAACAAGCTAGTATAGTGACCGATCATAATTATCGTCCTAAAGCTTTTCCTGGAATTGATAGTATAATTTGTTTGCAGAAGCCATTGTTTACAAACGCTTTAAGAAAATTGTAAACAAAATGCTGCTTATACCCAGGAGATGACATAAACGTGGACTAGATATGGTCTACTTTTGATATTCAAATATTTTCTCACAATTTTATCCCATGCATCTGCAATTTTTACAATGATCTTATGGTAAAACAAAAACAATGTTAATACATTTTATGAGCAGATGAAAGAAAAATCAAAATGAACAAAAGACAATATATCTAATAGCCCTCACAGAATTGGAAGAAAGAAAGGAAATGCTAAAAATGCCCAAGAAGCTGTAATATTCCAAACCAAGAAAGAAAGGGTTATGCCTTAATTTGTGGAAACAAAAAATTTTAAAACCTGTATAAACAGAACACTGATGGACAGTAAAACTGGAATAATGTTTTTGTATTTTCATAAAACATTTACTGCATTCCCAGTTTTTCTGCTTTGGTATGTGACTCCGACAGAGGTTTGCTCCTCGCAGGTCACGGTCCATCTTATTTCCCTATTTCATCTCTGCTCTTTCCCCTCTTCAACGCCCTTGTTTGATCAGTGTAATAAATGATTAGTTGTTCTACAGGGGTGGAAGCATCCTTGAATAGTTCAACCAGTGCAAATGTTGCCTTTATATTATCGATGTTACTAATTGGTGTCCCAATGCCTCTCGGATCTACTTGTTGCGTAAGAACCTCGTTTAGTGAACACTCGGGATATTATGTAGTAAGTTGAAACCAATGGTCAATAACGAAAAATTACCTTATACATGCGTATAGCACACAGACATACGTTTTATTTATTTATTTATTTATATTTAAACAGGTTATTCTACATCAATAAAAAATATTTGATATATAAATATATAGCTTTTGTTATCAAGGAGAGACCTGTATTAACAGAAAATTGAACATAATATAATTCGGATGGAATTATCTCTTTGAATTAGAAAGAAAACAACTTAGCACGAGATTAAACATACGAACAAGGCTTAAATTTTCGGCTAAAACCATAGACTTAACAACATGTACGTCTGAAAATAACGAAAGATTAAAAAAACCCATAAAATGATAGAATACAGACGCAAGTACAATTTGGGTACTGTATATTGGATATCAAAAATCAAGTATCAAGTAAGATTCGTCGTTCACATTCTAGTTCATGTCGACCAAATACTAGTCAAAATGGACATTATGTAAAATATTTTTAAAGATAACAAAACTTTCTTCCTTTCTGGCTTCTGGAGGAAGCTGGTTGAAAATGGAAGCACCAACAAAATGGGACAATTTACGACCAGCTTTCCTAGAAGCGTTTGGTAAAGAATGATTTTGTGCTTCGTATCTGTGAGAGATAAAGTCATATTTATCAGTATCACCATTTCCCCTTCTCAAACAGTCAAATACATGAAGAACAATTTTTTGTTTCCTCTGAGTGTTAATAGCTGGCCAACTTCTACTCTTGCTAGAATTTATTATTAACTTGGCTTTATTCAGTAATGATTCGAACTTTGACATCCACGTTTGATTCACGCTTGAGAAAGCGTGATTGCAGTAGAAGAACAGAGGGTGGATCATCGAGGTAAAAATCATCTCGGCTACCGTTCGTGATATTTTATGACGAATCTTTCGAAGCAAATTGATACGAGATCGAATACGTTTCAAGATCTTTCAAGATCAACATGATGATCGACCATGTTGATATGACTGACCAGTGTTATGCCCAACTACTCGTAGCAGCTTAATTGACGTGTAGTTAACAAACTCTGTTTTGCCTTTCTTAGGATTTAAAAGAAGACAGTTATTCGTCATCCACTCAGAAATTATCTCTGCTTCTAAATTGATGGATCTCTCGGTTTTCGCTAGTGATTTATCACCGAAGTAGATTATCGTATCGTCTGCATAAAGTAGAATATTACAATGTTTGATTAGGTCTTCTAGGTCCTCTATTAGCATTGTGAACAATAAAGGTCCCAAAATGGACCCTTGTGGGACATCATGTGTTATTGACTCGTTTATTAAAGTAACACCTTCAAACATCACTGCCTGTTTTCTCTGGAAAATATAGCTTGAAATCGACTGTGCTTCTTTTCTAGCAACACTATAATACGGTAGCTTTTGCAAAAGGCAGGCGTGTTGTTCACCTTTTCGAATGCTTTTTTTAAGTCGAGGTAAAGACAAGCTGTCGCCAATCCTTGATCCATATTGTAATGAATACTATCTACGAGTATGGTGACAGCGGTACATGTTGATTTTTTACTTCGAAAACCAAACTACTGAGTCGACGATAAGTTAGTTTTTTCAAGATAGTTCATAAGTTGATTAAAAGCAGCTCGTTCTATTGTTTTTGATAAAATATTCCAAAAAGAAAGGGGACAATAATTATCGATGTTGCTGGGATTACCGAATTTGAAGAGTGGTGAGACTTTTGCAAGTTTTTCACTGTTTGAAAAAGTAGCAGTTTGAAAACTTTTATTTCTCAAAAACATAATTGGGGTAGCAAGTTCATGTGCAGAATCTCTCACAATTTTGGCTGGGATAGCATCAATGCCAGCTGAATTTGAGGCTTTTACTTTCAGTAGTAAGATTCTGACTTCATCCACATTTGTATTTCGGAACTTCAAAACAGCATTATTTGGATTAATCATTCGTAGGTATCGAAAATGACTAAAAGCCCTCCACGTGTGATTAACAAAGTTTGATCGCATCTGGATCCGGGATCCTATAGTCGTGAAGAATCGACAGAAAGCATTCGCAATGTGTGATTTTGATGTTGACGGTTTACCGTTTTCTCACACATTTGGAGTCTTTAGTTTGATAGCATTTCTTGATATGATTCCAAAACGTTGATTGAGTATCAGACGAGTCACGTAATGAATTGCGAGAATGATTTGCTTTTGCTGTACGTAATTTGTTGTTTATGGTAATTCGAAAATGTTTGTGGCTATTCCAATCAGCAGCAATGTTTGTACGTTTGAAACATCGCAAATGATAATCCTTTGAATGCATTAGGTTTTTTATTTTCTGGGTAAGCCAAGGACTTTCTTTTCTACGGAATTTTCTTTCCAGAAGCGGGCTATGTTTATCAGTAATCCCCGTGAGATAATATTAGAGAAGATTCAAGCTTATCTTTCATCATTAATGACACAAATATAAATCTCTTTAGCTGCCATATACCTTTCCAGAATTTGGGAATTATGGTTTAACAAAGATTAGTATCTCTAGTTCCATGAGAGATAATAATTGACATTTGGTGTCTACTTTACACGCATTTAGCAGATATATTGGTATGGAATTCGGATTTCAAAAGTGTGGTGTCCTGGTGTTGAAAAGAGGAAAAGCGATTAAAAGTGAAGGCTTAAGCTTGACTGATGGTAACATTATAAAAGAAGTCGACCAGAATGGTTACAAATACCTTGGTATTATTGAGTCGGATAAGATTAAGGAAGATATAGTTAAAGAATCTTTCCGGGAAAGAGTACCTCAGGAGGGTAAGACTAATTTTGAAATCAAAATTGCACGGGCGAAATAAGGTAACAGCAATCAACAGCTGGGCTGTATCACTAATGCGATATGGTGCAGGAATCATTAATTGGACGAAAAACAAACTAAAAAAGGTGGATAGGAGGACAAGAAAATTAATGACTATGCACAGAAGCTTAAATTCAAAAAGTGACGTTGCAAGGTTGTATGTGAAGAGGAAAGAAGGTGGAAGAGGACTGATTAGTGTCGAGAAATGCATAAGAGCTGAAGAAAATAATTTGGCATGGTACGTTTTAAATAGTAGAGAGGAGATGCTCCAGATGGTTAAAAATCAAGGTCTTTCGAAAACAGAAGAATGTAAGGACCCAGAAGCTTTTAAGAGAGAGG
>RDPX01000074.1:2090933-2110547 GCA_003991215.1 Morbakka virulenta
TTTCTTTTATTTTTCTTGTTGTTGTGTTGATTTCCTTGTCTTTAATCTTTTATTTTCCCAGTCAAAGGTATGATCCTGTGTCCAGCAGTGTTCGGCTATTTCATGATTCTTGGTGTCACCTTTCTGAACAGCTCTCTTGTGTTCTTTTTCTCTTTGGCCCAAGGAACGCTTTGATTCACCAATGTAGGATGCAGGACAGTCCTTACATTGTAGTCTGTAAACTACGTTGTTCCTTTCCTCAAGTGGAACTCGGTCTTTTGGTTTTGAGAGAATCTACCTTGAGATGGATGTTGTGAAGAAGGAGCATTGAATGTTGTGTTGTCGACGGGCTCGTCTTCGGTGCTCACTGGTATTCTTCATGTAGGGCAGACTTATACCTTTCACAGGTTTTTCATCTTCATGATTAGATCCAGTGGTTCTGTATAAGGCTCTCTGGACATCCTTAGCGTGGTATCTATTAGATAAGAGGGACCTTTGAAGATGTCTTTCTTCTTTTCTGTGCTCATATGGGTTAGAAATAATGCTTCGTGCTCTTCCAAACAGACACTATTACGAGCTGATTCTACGCTACACAGATTCTTCTGGTTTCGTTCTGATGACTTCGTCATGTTCAAATCTTTGCAGAAATTTAAATCCAGCGAGCCAATTTTTAAGTTGTTCTGAAATATAGAAACATCGGAAAAGAAAATTTCGTTAACATGTCTATAATTACCTTAAATAATTTTTAATGCTTATTATGAACCTGTGAAATCTCATCAAAGATTTAGGTTTCAAACTTTAGTTCATTCTTTCCTTTAGTTGACTCTAAAAGTAGCTAAATCACAACTATCATAATCTCATTCACATATGAAAGTGTAAAGAAATGACAGAAAAAAAAGAAAGAAAAAGAAAGAAAAATATTAAGCCAAGTTAACCTCAGACATAAAAATATTCAATTCATATGATGTAGGAAAGCACTCAGAACAGAACGAAATCCACAGTCTTGTACTGGGAAAGAAACTTTTTTTTTTCAGAAAGATTTGTTACAACGAGAAGCAATAATTGCACATGGATGAAGATGGCGTGAGCAACGACTCATACGAGATGCAAAAAGTTGAGGTGATATCAGCGAGGAAAGGTAATCAAAACACTTTTAATGATAATACCTATAGAAACGCTGCGAGGAGCCGTGGCTTAATGGTTAGTGCACTGCACAGTAACCAAGATTTCCGGGATCGATTCCCCGAGCGGGCGACTTTGGAAATTCTCAAAAGGAAAAGCCATTGGTTGGCGTCAGGAAGGGCATCCGACCAAGAAATTCCTCACTGCCAAATCAAAGTCCCTCTGAAGGGCACCGTCTGAGCCCCGGTTACTGGGGGAAAACGACGTTAAAACAACAACAAAAAATACAAAAAGAAAACCTATGGAAACGCTGCATCCCATCAATGAGATAAAGGCCGAAGAGTGGCAGGAAGACTTGGACCAATCAAGTTACAAACACATCTTTGAATTCGATCAAGAACATTGAAATGAGATTCAAAGTAACTGTGCAGATGTGACTACAGTACGGAAAAAAGGACGAATGGAAGGTTTATAGAGATGTAAAATAGCCTCAGACATAATGCACTATCTAGTGCGATACAGAGAATCAACCTTTTTAGAATGAGACTTGCCAAAAGATTAAATAATAGAACTCAAAGAAAGATTTGGATAGAATAACCAACCAAGCATCCTTAGTGATGGACATTCCTCAAGAGGAGAAGCAATCTAACGAGGGTTAACATCAGAATGCTATTCAATAAATATTGGAGATAAATAAGGGCTTAGATTTCTATTGGATGACGTCAGTTGCTCTATGCCGCAGTGAAGGAAACCAGCCACTCCCTTACCCATTTTCTGACACTACTATTCGACCCAATGTTAGATTCTAAATCTTTCGCAGGATTGACTTGTTCCTACTGAATTGCCTTGTGGTCAATGCCAGAGTACTACTGTCATCAGCATAGATGTTGATAAACTAAAGTAATCTACCAGGACGATCATCAATGTAAAGAAGGAAGAGAGTTGGACCAATAATAGAACCCACCGGAAGGAGCTTTCCCCTGCATTGACTTCAAGTCGATTTTCCCCCGCGTATCTTGCCCGTCCCTGGTGATATTTGTTCCAATGGTAACAATCTTAAACGCAAAAATTGCTGCTCTCTGATTTCCAATTCCTTTTCAAAGGCACTCAGCATTTTTTCATGCTCCATTTACTGTAGTTTTTCGACCCACGAAACATATTCATTCTAACTGCTTTTGGTATTTTGTGGAGCACTTGTGGCACCACAATACTTGAACATGCATCTTCGCTGGTATCACTTGCCTCGCAGATTTATCTCTGTGCTACTTCAGATAAGAAAACCTCTCCATATTTGACAGGCGCTTATTTTTTATGTACAGCACTGTTTAAATGAGTCCTAACTCTCCTGCCAATCAAATTCTCCGATAGTTCCGCATGCTAGACTATTTAGTCATCCAGGCAAGGATCCAACACTCAAAATCAAAGAAAATTGGGGCAAGAAAAATATACTTGATCTTAGCCAAAAGGCAGAGACGAGAGGCTCACTTTACTTAAGAGAATTAAACAAATCTTGATTAGGGAAAAAATATGGGATAAATGTGCACGCAACAATCAAGAGAAATAATGTAAAGAATGAATGATTATTGACTGAACTACTTAGATTTGTTCTTATGAAAACCTATATCTTGGAATCAAAATCGAAAATCATGTGAAGAGCCGTATGTCATAAATATATTAGAGTGAATGGCTAGCCTTTTCATAGTCAAGCTGGCACTGGTTATACCTAAGACAGTGGCTATATTTTCATCCGAAATATCCCTAATGTTAAACCATTTTGTTCTTGATCTTAATGATAGCATTGACTTTACCATCCAACTATTATTAATATTAATATTATCCAAGGATTGTTCTATTTTCATGTCGTCATTCTAGTTACAGCACAAAGACATGAAATATATGAGGGAACATTGAAAATGAATTCCTTGAAGATTCTTGACTTTATGGACTCAGTGGAAACCATATACATAGAAGCTTTACCATGTCATAAATTGTAAGCTATTTCTGAGCTACGTTTGGAGATGTATTTTTTCCATCATCAGGCCACTAAAGTGACTAGGTACTTGTGATTAGATTTTTACAGTCTGGACTTCCGTGCTAACAGGAATTACGTTGCTATGGGGTGTGGCGCAATTATAGTATAATACTATGTTTCTGGAAAAGTGTACGACATACTTTTAATAAGATGGTTTCTTTTATTTTTGTTGTTGTTGTATTAGTTTTCTTGCCTATCATTTTTTATTTTCCCAGTCAAGTGTCTGATTGTTTGTCCAGCAGTGAGCTGGATCAATATCAGCAGGGTAGAAGTACAAGTGGACGCATTACATAAGAAAGGGCAAACCGACTATAGGATTGATAGAGGAACCATTCATTGAACAGATTAATTCCTAGGAACATTCTAGAGCAAGTAAACAAATATTACTAACATTATATTATATTATATTATATTATATTATATTATATTATATTATATTATATTATATTATATTATATTATATTATATTATATTATATTATATTATATTATATTATATTATATTATATTATATTATATTATATTATATTATATTATATTATATTATATTATATTATATTATATTATATTATATTATATTATATTATATTATATTATATTATATTATATTATATTATATTATATTATATTATATTATATTATATTATCTTATATTATATTATATTATATTATATTATATTATATTATATTATATTATATTATATTATATTATATTATATTATATTATATTATATTATATTATATTATATTATATTATATTATATTATATTATATTATATTATATTATATTATATTATATTATATTATATTATATTATATTATATTATATTATATTATATTATATTATATTATATTATATTATATTATATTATATTATATTATATTATATTATATTATATTATATTATATTATATTATATTATATTATATTATATTATATTATATTATATTATATTATATTATATTATATTATATTATATTATATTATATTATATTATATTATATTATATTATATTATATTATATTATATTATATTATATTATATTATATTATAAACAAATATTACGCTGTAAATTCACTTTGTCGACTTGTCGACTCGGAGAAGGCATTTAATTTCACCCATATAGACAGTCCTTGGTTCATCATCCATCGATAAGGAATCCTTAAGAAGCTCCATATGAAAACTTCCAGTGTTCACTGATTGAAAAAAACTAAACAAAATATTGGTTCCCTGTGATGACAATAGTTAAACAGGCTTGCTGCATTTTAGGATTCCTTTCTCTGATAGTGATTAACTTTGCAATACAAAAAGGTTTAGAAGGCAAGAGAACTGGAATCTGAAGAAATTTCACAACCATGTTGCTTGGTCACGACATTTTAGACGATCTTGTTCTTTTATCAACCACAATGAATCACTTTCAACACAAAACAACCAAACCTGACATCAGTGCAGCCAAAGTTGAGCTGAAGCTGTATGAAAAGAAATGCATAGTCATAAAAAACGTACACCACGAGTCATATTAGTGTAAGATTAGAGAGAATAGAATAAAAGAAATAAAGAATTTTCACATATCTGAGTGTAAACGCTACAAAAATGTTGTAGACAAGGCAGATGTCAAGAAGAAAATAGCATGGACAAGCGCACAGATAAAGATTGTCAAATGTCTTTGAAGCCAGGAATATCAAAAGGATGAAAGCATCCTTTATCAAGAAACTTCTCTTATCAGTGCTACTCTACCAATGGAAGACTTGGAAACTGACAAAGGAAGAAAAAGTAATACTAGAGATTTTTTAGATCAGGTATTTTAGGAAGATTGTTTATTTCCTGTGGCATCAGTACATCTCAACAAGAGTGATCTAGAGATGGCAGGGACAGAGAAGATTAGTGGAAAGGCGAGAGATGGAGACGAAACTGAATTGGCCATATGTTAGGTGGAGAAAGAAATTACAACTGTGGTGTGGTTCTTGGATGGAAATTTAAAAAACTGAGGAAAAGAGGTCGCCAAAATCTTGGAGACAAATGATAGAGGTGGAACAGTACGGCGCAGGCCTGAACACATGAAACATAATACACTGTGCAACTGCAAACCTGCCGCAGGGTAGAATGATAGCCCCTCTGGCACAGAGAGATTTAAGATCAGGCGTGAATTGACAAAAGTAAGAGAGTATTCCAATTTTTTGGAGTGAAAACCTGTGAGAACCAACTACAATCCAGGAGACATTGCATTGAGGGGAAGGAGAGTTCATGAATAGGAGAAGTTAAATATGTGGATACAAGGACCACGGTTTTTGTGTCGAGATAAGAGCGAGTGGTCAGAGAAATTTTCAGAAATTTTAGAGTTACTTACTTGCAACCAGGAGGGTTCGGAAAAGAGAAATATGACAGAGATGCTTAGATAAATGACAGAATGTCTTCAGAAGACTTCTAAAAGTAATTTATAAATCGCTTTCTGAGTTTAAAGAAATTATCGTTAAAAGTGTCTTGGCTAAAGAGGGCGATCAGTAACTGGGAAGGATACGGGAGAAAAATTGATAAGATATGTCGGGTATTTACGAACAATCGATACCCTAATAATTTGTTAATGATTGAGAAGATTTTTGTGTCAAAATAATAGGGTAATTTTGCAAGAAATAAAGATATGAATTGCTATTTTCCAATATTTAGAATGGTCACAATTAAGTGCAACATTTCGCGTACCCTATCGTTGTACAATATCTGTTGATATGAAGGTGTGGTGCAGGATTTTAAATGAGATGTAATTCTCTTGGCCTATTGAAAGGTCTGCATCGATTGCAAATCCTTTGGTCGGGTATGTCGGCCTTTATTAGGGAGATTTTTTCAAGTAGCGGTTTTATAAAAGTCTTCAGTTGAAGATTCCTCTCTTCCTTTAACTATCTTTTTGATAATATTGAAATCATTCAATTTTACTTCATAAATAGGGGACACTGACCATACCTGTTGGGTACTTTGAATTTCACAGCTGTCTTCTAGTGTTATGAAGACGTTGAATCAACCAATACTGGGTCTTTCATTGATGGAACGCCTTGGAAACAGTGGGCCCATTTTTGTCTTTCACAGATATCCACCTATGGAAGACCCGAAAGGAAGGAACAGATCAAGAAAAAGTAGGACAGCAAGCACGCAAGACACCATAAAATGCAAGACATACGGATCGCCCCCCCCAGGACCTTCCGTGGGAAGGTCCTTCCTTTTGGGCTGGTCATCAGCCAAAGCTCAAGCACCTCAAGGCCACCTGTCCTGTGTGGTTGGGCCCTATAGCCAAAGACCCAACCAAGGAGAGATCAGAGCTCTACACTTGATCTTAGCCAAAAGGCCGAGAAGCGATCAACCAATACTTCAGAAAGCTTTGCCCCTTTCGTTTTAACGAATTGGACATTGTCTCCTGAGTTGTTTGAAGCAAGGCATGTTTTCTGCTGATCAAATGGGTCAGATTTTAACTTCCTTGGTCCACAGGTAGGCAGAAAGATGTTTTGGCAAGAGATTCATGCCCTTTAGTCTGTCCATACATTTGTTCATTCTTGTCGGTGTCGGCGAAAATGTGAAAGTGTTATTTAAATACGTCACTGCAACGAAGTGAAAGCAAATGGTTACTCCACATATTTTTAACTTTTTTTTTAATTTGTCAATCACTCGAAATAAATACCCTATACGACCTCCTGGTCATCAAAAGAGAACCCCAAGAGTTATTGCTCTTTCGTCTTACTCTATTTTTTGATTATGTAGTTGTTTATGGTCCATAGGCTCTATTCAAAGGACCTTGGCCTTATTTAAATCGAGTTTTGGGCCGCTGGTTTTTTTATAAAACTTAAAAAATATCGTATTATGTTGTATTATAGATGGATTTTTAATTACTGAGGAATCTTATTGTATAATCTGCATATTGGAAAATGCGAACTTCCTCATCCCAATCAGATATCTTTAACCTCTGAAACTATATGGATTTACATTTGGGAGGGGGGGGGATTAGCAAGGGTTTTTGACACAAGACAATATAGTAAGGGAAAAAGAGGGAAACCTTGTTTCACACCTCTTGTTAGGAAAAACCGATCTTAACTTTGGCTATTATCGATTAAGAGTGTTTTAATATTACTATAATTTCACAAACTGAGGAAACACTAGGGTGAAATTAATTTTGGCTTATCAAGAAAAGACCTTTCAATTCGGCCAAAATCCTTCTCTTCATCTATGTGTAAAAGGGCAAGGGATATGGTTCTGTTTACAACTCTGGGATGTATTGGGTCAGTCTTTTATAAAGTTATTTCATATTCTTTAGAAGTAGGAGTAATTGGCATTCAATGAGGCCAGCTCTTCTACCCCTAATTTTTTAACAGAATACAAATTGGATTCTACCAACTGGCGACTCGTTTCTATTTTTAAAGTTGACTACAGAATCCTCTTAAATGCAATCTCATTGCGACTGCAACTCTCTTTACATGAAATATAACATGATAATCAAAAATGCAATGCCTCAGGATCTTCTATCTAAGATACTAAGTCAACAAGGGGCACCATGCCATACTGTCACCAGAGAACTCTGTGGGAAAACCATTAGTACTTATTATTACCTAGAATTTTTTCCAGTTTCATTGCTTTTAAAGCAGTACAGCATTTGGTGGATGGTTAATGGTATACCTAGTATGTCTCTCGAGATATTAGAAAAGGTTATATCAAGTTCAGAAAGTAATTCGTTTGTTTTGAATCATCGGTAGGAAAGGAGGTATTCAGGGCTTAAGTTAGTTTAGCTGTATAAGCTTGTGTATTTTCGTCTCAAGTAAGGATGTTTTGGTTATCTTTAAGAATCGAAAGAGTATCTCTGTTCCCTTTGGTATTCTAAAAGAAATAAAAATAATTTGTGGACTGTTTATTATTACTTATAATTTTTCTCGACATCTAAGACTTGCCCTGTTTATTGTAAAGACGTCTAGTTTTTTATTCTCCGTTTGTAGATAACGAATAATTTCTAGTCTGGTATGGGTTGCTGGTTTCTGTTGAGTGTTATAGAAATGTTGACCTATTTGAGCTCTCTTTAGGAATTTTTCTTTGGCTAGTTGTTTTGAACTCTGAAAGCAAATATGTTTAAGTTTATCTTCGCTAATGAACCACCGGGGATGCAAATGAGAAAAGTCTACTTGTCTGGAAAGTCAGAAAAGGTTAAGTGAGGTGAGAAAGACGTTTTTGTGCACCTACCCCTGACGAAAATTTTTTCAAATTTCAAATTATTATTTTACGTTTGAGCGACTAATTTAGAATAATGCCCCGAATGATGGAAAAATACACTTTGTCTGTCTACTCTGGCATTAATTTTCTTCGAAAAAAATATGACTGTGTTAAATGAATATTTGGTAGGGCTAAAATCCAAAAGATGTTGAACTGTCCAGTCTTTAGAATAAAGGTCTGTATCTTTTTCTCACTTGAAATTTAAGTTTCCTGGAGAAATATCATCTTGCTCGGTGACAGTAAGCCATGAAAAAAATCCATTTTCTCTTTGTAGGATTACAAATACCATGAAAATTGAGGCAAAAAATAGGTAAGTTTTTTTAAATTAGTATTCTTTTATCTGTGGATATCATGCGCCCACTCTGACAAATAGAGCCATGGCTTTGGAGTTTCTAAAAAGGTTTTGAAAAGTCAAATACTCGTCTCTTTTCATCAGTACCAGTGCGCGAAGTCTCTTTATCCTGGCTGTTAATTTTTTTTATTTATTTTTTTCTGTGTTATTTCTTGGCAGTAGTTGTGTTGGTGGGGTTGATGAGAAGGGTGGACATGTTCCAGGTAAAAGCATGTCAGAATTAATGGTAGCAGTTAGAATTTCCTTATGAATGTTGGAAGGGGGTAGAGCTTTTTGTCTTGTATTTGGAAAGGGTGGCATTTCTTCCGGAAAATTAATGGAGAGTGAAGGTTCCCCAGAACTAATGGGAAGAGATTGGGGGATTGATTTATTGTTTCGCTCTTCCCGACTAAGCCGCTCGGGGAACACCTAATGGTGGGGAGGCGGTTGCTTCTCATATGTCCTTGGGCCATTCCGTGATTGACCCTTCTGTCTTCTCTGAGAACGGGTAACCCCTGACTTTCTTGTAAGCAATGTACACAGTGCCCCGTCCATATGGTTCTCTTCAGATAAAGTTCGCTTAGCCTTTAAGCATGGGAACCTTAAAGTGACGTGTAACGTCTGCTCACATTGGAGTCATTCAAAATCCATGCAGCTTATCTGCTAAAGCTAAAAGCACATGCATTGAGTGCACTATCTGTGTTGATTTGGGTGCACTCGTTATATATACTACACGAGGATGCTGCTAAAATTGGTAATCTTCTTTATTACAGCAATATACACCACAGGGTTTCAAGTGAATATGTTACTCTCATCTCTTCTCTATCCTTGTGTACAAAGTACGGGAAATGTACAAAGTACGGGAAAATAATATTGTGTAGGTTTGCCTTACGGACGTCATCAGAAATCCCAAATGGCGACTCTATGGCAAGGACTACAATGATGGGGCTATTGTGGTCATTCACCTTTCACTTTGCACCCCAAATAGTGAGACCTTGTTTGTGTAGCAGGTCCTTCTGAATTTTCTTCTTGGTGAAGGAAATTTTTAGGTCTCCTCTAAGGAACTGAAGACAAAAAAAATCTCTTCCAAGGAAATACTTGCTCTAAGGAAATACTTGCTCTAAGGAAATACTTGCTTTAACACAGAAAGTGATAAAAAGCAGATTTGTTAAAAATGATTTGCCAGTGCAAGCAGGTGCAATAATATTCTTTTTCCAGAATTAAAATCTACACCTCCACTGCATAACGCCAGTATGAAAAACGACAATAAGAAAAGGGTCTGTGCTATGTGCATCCTCAGATTCTATAAAGTGACTGTTGTGGTATGCTCCACACCCACTCCAAGGCGGAACAAACAGAAAGCGAACAAGCGCTTTATAATGTGAGCCGAAATCCACAAAACCGTCTCAGAGCAAAAAATTGTAGGAAACACACACTTATCCTAGGGCATCAAATGTTACCAAAGGGGCTCCAGTTTTGTATTTGCAAGGCGAACACTTAATCTTTAAAATGTTTGACTTAATAGACTCAGTAATAGCCATGGATAAAACTCCTATTTCTTCTAAACTTAATCTTAGCCAAAAGGTTGAAAAACGATCACAGTACTACCTTTATTTTTTTGTATTTTGTGTTAAAAATAGCAGACCCAGTTTTACAAAATTTCACTGAAATTATTGTTGTCTGCAAAAGCTATTTCTATTTATCATCCAGAATTGCAATGAGGAATAATTTTCTCGCTTAGAGTGATCTTAATGTTACTTAAATGGAAAACACAGGCTCATCTGCTATTTCAGCTTACAGCTTATACAAATACGATGTCAATAATAAGTTAGAACGAGATAGAAGTCAAAAAAAGTGAAAATGAGACACAGAAAGAGAATTTAATGATGATTTGGATGCTCAAGGAAGTACTAATAGCAATCAGGAATCCCTACAGGTAGGGTAGATGAAGAACAGGATATTGAAAAAGTGGGACAAAATCAAAGAAACAAATCTGAAAGACAGAAACTCATTATCAAAGCTAGACTTAAACATAAAATTGAAAGAACTAGTCACAATTTCATGTAAAGCAACTTTGTTGATAAAAGAATCCTGTGAAAAGAGTTTGGATATCAAAAAAAATAAACGAACTGATTTAGGCGAAAGATTGTATAAGAAACGGAAGCATTGGTAAAAAGATCACAAATAGACAGCAGAGCAAAAGAAGGTAGCCGTTTTGGAAAGTAAAAGTAGAGAAAGAAATTGTCTGATACATCAATACTCACAGAGCTGAGTAGAAATAATAAAATATCTGAAAGAAAAAGGAGAAACATTAAAAACAAATACCCAGTTAAGAACGAGGATGAGATAAATATGACAAAAGTGAAAGTTAGATAGCATTAGTGCAAAGAGTTAGGAGATTTGAAAAAGTACAGAAAAGAATTAGACAAGATAAGGCATCTGAAGCTGACCCCAAGGAATTCTACAGAGACCAAGGCATCAAAAATTGAGATTAACAGGCCGCTAACAGCTGAGGACACAGCAGAGTTTTGGAGACTAATCTGCGAGAATGACGAACATCACAATAAACTAGCTGAGTGGATAAGAGAACAGTGAGAATTACGTCAGAATATCCAAGAACAAGAACGGGAAGGCATAGGGAAAGAAGAAGTAACATCTGTAATAAAGATAACGAATGACTGGAAATCACCTGACCGAGATAAGCTACCGAATTTCTGGCTGAAAAACTTAAAATGCTTACATAAAGATTTAGTCCACTGCTACTCAAATATCCTGTAGAAACCAGAAGAAAGGCCTCCATGGCTAACAGATGGAGTAACATACTCATTCCCTAAAGCAGAGGAAACGACAAAACCAAAGAATTACATACCAGTCACGTGGTTACTTACCTTATACAAGATCTTAACGCCAGTTATTGCAGATACAATTTAAAAACATCCGGATAAAAATGAGGCATCCCTGTTAGAATAGAAAGAGTGCAAAAAGATAGTCATATGGTTGTAAAGATCAACTACTCATTAACAAAATGAGTTTAGAGCATTGTAGAGGACGAAATAAAATCTAAGCACTGCTTGGATAGATTAGTGAAAAGCGTTAGACATCATACCCCATTCGTGGATGTTTGAAGCCATGCACCAACCTTAATCAATGTTATGAGACATAAAATAAACACATGGAAAACAAAAATGGTTTTTAATTACTGTAAAGGAAAAATACTTACGTTGCACCACTGTAGATGCGCAATGTAAGTCTAAAGGACAGGCTCAGTTCTAATGAACTCAGAAGGAGATTGAATCTGGACAGTATTGGCAGCTGTATGCAGAATAGGAGGCTTCGTTGGTTGGTCATGTGGAGAGAAAAGACAAGAATGCTTGGACAAGTAGATGCCGAAAAATCAAGGTGATAGGAACCACTGGCAGAGGAAGACCGAAGAAAACATGGGAGGAAGTGATAAGGATGGATCTGAAACAAAAAGGTGTCAGCAGAGACCTGGCGAAGGATAGGATAACTTGGAAGTCAATTTCAAGAAATCGTCCAACACATGCTAGCGTATAAAACGGACGTTAAACCAAACATTATGATGACGACGACGACGACGATGATGATGATGATGATGATGAAAAAGATGAAACCACTTGTTCTACATGGACAACCTAAAGCTCTAAGCAAAAAAAAATGACAGTCAACTTGAAGTATTGCTCCATATGGTGAAGATATTTAGTGAAGACATAAATAACAGTTGGGTTAGATCAGGAGTCACTAAACCTTTTTGATAGTGGGACATATCTGTCTCTCTCTTTAGGTGCCATATCCATTCCAGACATTGGCGATCATGGTTCTCCACAGAATCCTATCTCTCATCACATGTAGCAGATCTTCAGCTTTTACGTTTTCCTGCTCGCTTGCTGATATACACTTTTTAATATGGCACTTGAGACTTTCCAAATATATTAATCTTTGTCTTCCTCTTCTTCTTTTGTCTTCAATACGACCTGTAAGGGTAAGATTTTCTAGTCCTTACTTTCTTATGATATGTCCCATAAACCTCATCTGCATTTCACGAATTGTTTTTATCAGACACCTTTCTTCTCCAGCTTTCCTCAAAATTTCCTCATTTGTTTGATGTTCTACCCATGATATTCTCACCATTCTCCTGTACAACCACATTTCAACAGCTTCTAGTCTCTTTTGCATTGGTAGTGATATTGTCTAGCACCCAAAACCATATAACAGAGTAGATATTACATAACCTTCCAGTACCTTCTTCTTTGTAGCCATTGACATTTTGCGGTGTTTCAAGATCTTCCGTATCTTTCAAAAGTACCTTTTGCAATTCCTATCCTTTTTTTGATTTCCAGATCACATTTTACATTCTCTGTTATATAGCTACCTAAGTAATTGAACTTGTCAACTTGCTGTATGGGGTCTTTTCCAATATACAACTTGCATCTGAGACTTTGGTTCTTACTTATCACTATGCATAATGTTTTCTTGCGATTTATTTTCAGAGTGGGATGGATAACTGATAAAAAAACGAACGCGGGCGCATAATCATTGTGATTAATACTTGATGTAAAACTAAGTTTAATATTTCATGTTATATTGATGGATGAGTGTGTTATTTTCCAAAGTTTATCAAGGAATGTAACATTAGCAAAAAGGTTTAGTGAGATTTGTGAAACTAACGTTCGCCTTTCAAGATATAGCCTATGCTTGGCTTGAAATTGCTGCATCCAGTTAAAAGAATTGCTTTTAAATGTTCATTAGTCAATTTCGTTCGATGAATTGGTTTCATATACTTCATTTTTGAAAAGGCTTGCTCCGATATATAAGTTGTTTCAAACACGAATGCTATCGACAGCAACTTTTTCGGTTTCGGAAACTCAACAAGTAAGTAAAGGTAAAATTCAAAAGGATTTTCTTCTCTGTGTTTTTCTTTCAGCAAGCACTTTCCTGCAAATTATTAAGATTCAGCTATAGTTCAACTCCCACATCATCAACGCTGCGGTCAAACGGATTTTTGAACAGAAGAATATCTCTGTCAGTTTTGTCAGGATCTGAAAATCTCTTTGAAAATGCTTGTTCAAGTCACGGATGGTCTCTTTGGAGAATTAAGGTTGATCTCTTCAGTGATTGTAGCTAAAAACTCTTTGAAATAGACAAAAATGAGAAAAGCTTTATTTTTTCCAGTTGTGCTTCAAACAACAATAGCTTTCCTCGAAATCATATAATGATTCTGTAGAGATCACATACCAGGTTATCATTTTACTGAAGTTTCAAATTCAGTTCATTCATGTGGGAAGTGATGTCGACCAGAAATGATAACTTTGACAGCCAAGCATGATCAGGCAGCTATGGATTAAGTCTACCCTTTGGAGCGAGAAAATCATTTATTTCGTTTCGGAGCTTGTATACATGACGTAGAACTTTCCCGCAGCTATGCTAACCCACTGCTGTGTGATAAGGCAAATCATCGATATCAGATCCTATTTCCACAAGAAAAGCCCGGAACTAAAGGTGGTTGAGTATATGACCCTGAGTGAAAGTCACGGCAGAAACAACAAATGTCCTCGCTGGTGTATATTGCAGTGTACAAACAGAGTGCTTGGACTTTGTAAATCTTTCAACTGAGATCTGATCTGCCCCACCGTATCTTTCTCTACCCATCCATGTTTTTTTTCTCCATTAAATGTAACACGTTGAAGCTGATTCCATTAAAAGTTTTAGTTAAGTAAACGTTTTTGCAACTCTATGAAAATATTTTCCAGTTGTTGTTTCGTGTATACTTCAAACAGATGCCAACTCTCCAGTTACCTAAACGTCCTCATTGACATCATGAGTAAACATAAGAAGTTGTGATGTACTCGAGAAATCAGTAGATTTAACCATCGCCAGCAAATACCACAACATGCCCTTACCTTACTCGCATATCTGTAGCATTTTGTTCTCTCCAAGTTCTTCAGTTCTCCGCACATTGAACTCTGTGTTTCCTCGGGGCACAGGTCATTTGCTGCTTGACCGTGAGAATTAAAAAAAATGGTTAAAATTCTGTCGAAATCGTATTGAGACACTAGAAAAGCATAACATTTAGGCTCACTAGCCAAGTTATGGCTCACCAAATTTACATATAAGTTTATATGAAATATATAACGTAATAAGGTTTAAAAACAATTTCTATTATAATTATATCAACAAAGCATGCCTAAATAACTAACATAGAGATCAGGTTGTTTAACATCTTGATAGGAGAATTTTTCTGAGCTAAGCCTAGAGATGATATGTTTTTAATCAGTGGTAATCACATAAGACTTTTATAGCATTGCATTAGTTAACTAATTGATATTATATTATGACTTCTAATCACAATTGTAGTTCTCATACCTATCACTACCAAACAAAGAGATCAATGTTTTATACCTATAAAATAGATGACAGAACAGACAAAGGAAGAAAAGTAAATATTGCTGAACATAAGCCAAGAACAGTTGTTGAAGGGAGAGATGTAGTTGTACTAAGGGATATGCCAATTCGCACTGGCAGGGCGATTGCCAATTCAAACAAAACCGCAAAATTTTACAGAGATCTTGACAACCCGGCCTCAAATGAACTCCATGAGTGATCTGATTCACAAGAGGTCCAGGATTTTGGGGCAGGCACATGGGAAAAAAAGAAAAATCATAGAATCGATGCCCAATGGATAAAAGATGTCAAAGAGAACCTAAATAGTCCAACTCAAGACAGAATCACCATCTCTCTTAAAAGGCTAATCAAGGTCATTAGAAAAACAGCCAATTGGAAGGCTCCTGGCACAGGTTACATTCAGGGATATAGGATCAAAGACTTTAAAAGCTTGCACAGCAGACTACGTGAATTGTTCCTGACTTATTTGGACTCTAGTCATGTACCAGAATGGATGACCTTAGGCAGGACGGTGCTCATCCAAAAGGACAAAACAAAAAGCAGAATTGCCAGTAATTACAGACCAATAACATGCTTATCTTTGATATGGAAAACCTTTACTGGAGTCATTAACGAAGAGACGTACAAATTCCTAGACGATAATGAACTCCTCCCGCAAGAACAATAGGGGTGTCGTAGAAAATCTCGTGGTACTAATGATGGAGGAGGAAAGGAGGAAAAAGAATATCACGATGGCATAGATAGACTGTAAAAAAGGCCTCTGATATGATTCCACATTCGTGGATAATCGAGTGCTTTGTTATGCTTAGAATATCCGACCAAGTTATACAGTTATTGAAGAACTGCATGGAAAACTGGAAAACAGATTTTTATTGTGGGGATGAACAACTGGGCAGGATTAGCATAAAAATAGGAATTTTCCAAGAAGATGCCTTTCCTGTTTGTAATCTGTCTTATCCCACTTTCTGTTTTACTTCTGTTCATCACTACCACTACTGTTCTACTCAGAAAATCGAATTTCGGGCACGAGTTTTCAAGTAACGGTAAAGAAATGAAACCATTTACTATTTATGGATTACCTAAACCCGATATTAAAAATGAGAAATCTTTGGATTCCCTCATCTAGACAGTACGGATATTTATCAAGAGAATACTTCAGAAGAGTGAGAAAAATCTCAGAGTACAAACTAAACAATGGTAATCTTTTCAAAGGTATTAACACATGGCCATATCATTATTAAGATACACTGCCGCATTTTTAGATTGGAACTGTGATGATCTAAGAACGATGGACAGAAGAACAAGAAAACTTTTAACAATGTACAAGGCGCTTCATCCAAAGAGTAATGTGGATAGAATATACAACCCTAAAAGAGATGGTGGTAAAGGACATACAGGTATCAAAAATACTGTTGAGTTAAAACGAATAGGGATCCGTAATTATGTTTTAAATGCAAATGAGACGTTGCTAATGGGTGCAGGCGAAGCAGCAGAGGTTGAGCAGGGCAGATTGGAAACGAGACAGGTTGTTAAGCAACGAAAAATTAGAAAAAGATTAGAATAATTTCGAGATAAACAAATGCACGGTCAATTCTTTAGGCAAACTGAAGACGTTGGTCAAAATAATTGGGAATGGATTAAAGATGGTAGTTTGAAAAAAGAAACACAGTCTTTGATTTTGGCAGCACAAGAACAAGCAATCAGAACCAACTATGTTAAAAGTAAAATAGACAAATCTCAGGAAAATATTCGCTGCAGAATGTGTAATAACGCAGATCAAACAATCAACCACATCCTCATTGAATGCCCGAAACGACCCCAAAAGGAGTATAAGCGAAGGCATGATTGGGTTGGTAAGAGGGTACATTGGGAGCTTTCGAAGAAAAACGGATTCTTAGTCAGCGAAAAATGGTATGAACATGAACCCGAGACTGTTATTGAAAACGATGATTGCAATATTTTGTGGGATTTTATATCCAAACGGATATGAAATTGAAGCCAGAAGACCTGACTTAGTGTTAATTCACAAAAAGGGAAAAATTACAGAGATTGTCGATTTTGCAGTTCCATTCGACTCAAGAGTTCTAACAAAAGAGACTGAAAAAGTTGAAAAGTATCAAGATCTAGGGAGGAGTTAAAGAAACTGTGGAATACTAAGGTTGATGTTATATCCATTGTCATTGGTTGCTTAGGATATACCTCCAATAGATTTAAGATGTGGTACGAAAAACTGGATATAGAACTTAATATTAAAGAAGTCTAAAAAACAGCATTACTGAACTCTGGTAGAATCCTTCGAGGAATCTTGTTGACACCATAGCTCCGTGACAAACTATCCATCGGAAAATTCCGATCTGCGATACAGCAATAATAATAATTATAATAATAATTGAATTAGAATGCAATTTGGCATTGAGAAATGTGCTGTCTTGAGAATGTACAAGGGAGTGCTGAAGGATTTCTCTGGTATTAAACCTCCTGATGATTACAAAATCAAAGCCTTGAAAGCAGGAGAGGGTTATAAATACCTTGGAATTCTCGAGACTGATGTAGTCAAGAGTAAGGAAATGAAAGACAACATATCTAAAGAATACAAAAGACGAATTAGAAAAGTTCTGGAAACCAAAATGAATGGGGGAAATCTTATCCAGGCCATTAACACATATGTTGTTTCATTGGTTAGATACTCGGCTGCTTTCATTGACTGGACGATAGAAGAAATGAAACAACTTGAAGAAAGAACTAGAAAATTGTTAACGATGCACAAGGCCCTGCACCCAAAAAGTTTATGTTGACCAACTTTACCTACCAAGAAAGGTAGGTGGCAGATGACTATTGAGTGTAAAGGACACAATGCTGGAGGCAAGGGCTAGTCTAAACAGCTATGTTGAAAGTAGTAAAGAAGATTTGATTACTACTGCTACAAGTGTGAGAGGGGCGACGGATGTCAACAAAAATACTGGAACGTTTATGAAAAGGAGGAGTGAAAGAACAAGCAAATGGAAAGAAAAACCGTTTCATGGACAATTCGTAAGACAAACAGATGAGATTTCTAATGAGGAAAGATGGCTATGGTTGAAAGGTGGATGGATGAAACGTGAAACTGAATCTTTGATAATTGCAGCGCGAAATCAATCCATTAGAACAAACCACATCAAAGCAACAATTGACAGAATCCAAAGAAACAAGTGTAGAATGTGCAATCAGAGTGATGAGATTATCAGCCATATACTTTGCGAATCTCCTAAACTTCCACAGAGAGAATATAAAAGGAGGTATGATTGGGTTGATAAGAGAATCCACTGGGAAATGTGTCAAGTTAATGGAATAACAGTCTCTCCTACGTGGTATGACCACAATCCTCAAGCAGTAATTAAAAATGAAAAGTGCAAAATATTGTGGGACTTTTAATGTCAAAACTGATATCATTGAGGCACGTAGGCCTGATATGATTGCTGTCGATAATGACAACAAAAAATGTACCATTGTAGATTTTGTAGTACCTTACGATTCTAGAGTAATTGCCAAGGAACAGGAAAAAATTCTCAAATACCAAGACTTAGCTAGAAAATTGAAGAAGCTATGGGACATTCCGATAAAGGTGGTACCGATCATCATAGGAGCTCTGGGTACCCCACCAAAAATGTTTTAAAAGTAGTTAGGAGAACTTGGGTTGAAAACTAGAATAGCCAAACTGCAGAAAACTACGTTACTTCAGTCTGCAAGGGTACTTCGGAGATTCCTTGAGATTTTACGAGCCTTGTTGACACCATGCCTTGCCTCAAAAAATTCCACTAGCGATTTACGATCATAACTTAGTGTGCGACACCGATATAATAATAATACGTCCTAGATATGACGGTAAAGTACACCTGTTTGTGGAGTTCCGATGTGAGTAAAAGAGGTTACCATTTGCCACAACTCAGGGCCCACGCAACGATTTGAAAAGTGGAGGGGCCACACGAGTTACTATCTAAGGAGGCCCCACCATGGTTGGGGCCGACGGTCCAGAAAATTTTTGAAAATCAGGGTGTCTAGAAGGGCTAAAAATGAACTCTTTTTCATGTTTCAAAGGTTACTTTTAATAGTGAAAGACAAATTAAAACTACAGAAATACCACTATATCCATGCATAAGTATAAAAGTAAAAGTAAATATATAATCCTGTTAAATTTACAAGTCGTTTTTATCAAATTTTCCAAATATATTTTTCCTATTTGCTTTAGAATCAACAAACTCATTAGCAACCTCGATTAGTGAGAGTTTGTCACAAAGTTCCTTGTGGCAAGATAGTAGTGCCAAAGAGTTGAATCGCTTTTGTAATATACTTGATCTAATCCATGTTTTAAGCCTACGAGCTAGAGAAAACGATCTTTCTGGTGTGGCACTTGTAGCTGCGCTTACGAGAACGAGCTTAGTTAACTTCATTACGTTGCTGATAAGTCCTCTGTGTTCTCTTGGTTGAGATGCAAGTTTCATCTTTATTTCTTTAAA
>RDPX01000074.1:2129827-2140861 GCA_003991215.1 Morbakka virulenta
ACTACTACTACTATTATTACTACTTTTACTACAATTTCTACATCTATTTCTGCTACTACTACTTCTACCACTACGACTACTTTTACCACTACTACTACTTCTACTATTATTGTTACTACTTTTACAACTATTTCTACTTCTATTTCTACTACTACTATTTCTACTTCTATTTCTACTACTACTATTTCTACGTCTTCTACCACTACGTCTACTACTACTATTACTACTTTTACTACTATTTCTACTTTTTCTGCTACTACTACTACTATTACTATTACTACTACTACTACTACTACTACTACTACTACTATTACTAGTATTTCTACTTTTTCTGCTACTACTACTACTGTTGGTACTACTAATGGTCCTTCTACTACTAAAACTACTTCCACTATTTCTAATACTTTGAAGTACTAGTACTCTTGTTACTACTAAAATACCACTGCTTTTACTAAACATGATCTCAGGGGAGATCCAATGCCAACAGAGTGGAGAAAAAACACCCTTATTTCGATCTACAAAAAAAGGGCGAGGTTTGGTTCTGCGGGAACTACCGCGGAACTCATGAGGTACGTCATGAAACTGGGAGAAAGTGCTTCAGGCGAGACTTCGGCAGATCGTCACCATTAGTTAGAGAGGAACATTTTGGCTTCATGCCAGGCAAAAGCACAACTGATGCAATATTCGCGTTTAGGCTCCTTCTAGAGAAGTACAGGGGAGGACAACAAGGGATGGTTGGTGTGTTTATAGACCTGGAGAAAGCCTTCGATCGGGTGCCGAGGAGGAGGTGTGGTACTGCACTAGGGCCGCTGGAGTGTCTGAGAAGTACATCAACGCAGTACAGTACTCTGTTGTGAAACGGTGGTTAGGTGTCCGATGGGAACGACAGCCAGTTTCAGAGTGGAAGTTGGATTGCACCAGGTATCTACTCTTAAGTCCCGTCCTCTTGGCCATGATCATGGAAAATCTTACAGAAGAAGCTACAATAGAACGTAGTGTATCATGATGTTTGCCGATGATATCGTGCTATGATGTGGTACCAAACAAGAAGCAGAATGTGAACTGGAGAGTTGGAGACATACGCTAGAGAGGAGAGGTCTGAGAGTGAGTAGAGCAAAAACCAAGTTTCTGTGCCTGAATGAACAGAGGCAGGCTAAAATTTCCATGGATGAGGTTGAGATCAATTGGTGGAGGTATTTAAGAAGCTAGGTTCGACATTGGAAAATAGCGGAGACTGATAGAGAGGTTCAGAGGAGGGTGCAGACAGGATGGAATAGTTGGCGGAAGGTGACACGGGTATTGTGTGACAAGATGCCTACAAAAATCAAGGGTGAGATCCATAGGACTGTGGTACGACCAGAAATGATGTATAGCATGGCCACAGTCCCTCTCACTAAGAAGCAGGAAAAAAAGTTAATGAGATGAAAATGGTTAGATTCTCCTTTGGAAAAACCAGAATGGATAGAGTGGGTAACTACTCAGTGCGAAACACACTAGGAATAGTCAGGCTAGGTGATAGAATCAGGGAATCGAGATGTCATGAGAAGAGATGAGGAGTTCGTGGGCAGGAGCGTGATGAATATGGCAATTTCGAAAAAGAGGAAAAGAGGAAGACCAAAAAGTAAGTTAGTCCACTGTGGTGACCTTTGATGGGACAAGCCGAAAGAAAAAGAAGTAATAATAATAGTAATAATAATAGTAATAATGATAGTAATAATAATAGTAATAAAAATAATATTATTACAAGTAATCCAGAAAATTTTCTCACAGGTACTTCTCATATTCTTTGAAGAGCACTCTGAATTCGTACCGTAAAAGTCATAAACCTTTGTGCTTTATTCATATAGCTTTTTTACAAACATTTTATACTTTTCGTAGCTTTTAGTAATATGACAATCGTCTTTTAATATTCGTGTCAATGATGTTTATACTTGTTATTTTTATACTCTTTGTAATGTGTCAATCGTATCATGTCTCATATCACCGTTATCTGCCCCAGGTTGCTAGGGTGACCCTGTAGGTAATTGTTCTAAAGCGCATCCGTAAAGAAATACCGATTTGCAATAACGTGCAAAGTTTTGTCTTGGGATTCGACATAAAACTGCATCCAGTTGCGGACTTGGGCGAAAGAGAATACCCTTTGTCACAATTACCTCCACTCTACCCTTAGACAAGATGTATCACCTGTTATCCCACCAATAGACCTTCAATTTTCAGGTTAGCCGCCAGTGGGGTTGTCTGGTTCATGAAGGGTAGCTTCGTTGGTAACCCTCCTAGATAAAAACACAGGTGGTTATCCCACCTTGTTTCCATGATAGTTGTAGTAATAGGTCTATTGGTAATAATGGTAGTTGTAGTAATAGGTCTATTGGTAATAATGGTAGTTGTAGTAATAGGTCTATTGGTAATAATGGTAGTTGTAGTAATAGGTCTATTGGTAATAATGGTAGTTGTAGTAATAGGTCTATTGGTAATAATGGTAGTTGTAGTAATAGGTCTATTGGTAATAATGGTAGTTGTAGTAATAGGTCTATTGGTAATAATGGTAGTTGTAGTAATCGGTCTATTGGTAATAATGGTAGTTGTAGTAATAGGTCTATTGGTAATAATGGTAGTTGTAGTAATAGGTCTATTGGTAATAATGGTAGTTGTAGTAATAGGTCTATTGGTAATAATGGTAGTTGTAGTAATAGGTCTATTGGTAATAATGGTAGTTGTAGTAATAGGTCTATTGGTAATAATGGTAGTTGTAGTAATAGGTCTATTGGTAATAATGGTAGTTGTAGTAATAGGTCTATTGGTAATAATGGTAGTTGTAGTAATAGGTCTATTGGTAATAATGGTAGTTGTAGTAATAGGTCTATTGGTAATAATGGTAGTTGTAGTAATAGGTCTATTGGTAATAATGGTAGTTGTAGTAATAGGTCTATTGGTAATAATGGTAGTTGTAGTAATAGGTCTATTGGTAATAATGGTAGTTGTAGTAATAGGTCTATTGGTAATAATGGTAGTTGTAGTAATAGGTCTATTGGTAATAATGGTAGTTGTAGTAATAGGTCTATTGGTAATAATGGTAGTTGTAGTAATAGGTCTATTGGTAATAATGGTAGTTGTAGTAATAGGTCTATTGGTAATAATGGTAGTTGTAGTAATAGGTCTATTGGTAATAATGGTAGTTGTAGTAATAGGTCTATTGGTAATAATGGTAGTTGTAGTAATAGGTCTATTGGTAATAATGGTAGTTGTAGTAATAGGTCTATTGGTAATAATGGTAGTTGTAGTAATAGGTCTATTGGTAATAATGGTAGTTGTAGTAATAGGTCTATTGGTAATAATGGTAGTTGTAGTAATAGGTCTATTGGTAATAATGGTAGTTGTAGTAATAGGTCTATTGGTAATAATGGTAGTTGTAGTAATAGGTCTATTGGTAATAATGGTAGTTGTAGTAATAGGTCTATTGGTAATAATGGTAGTTGTAGTAATAGGTCTATTGGTAATAATGGTAGTTGTAGTAATAGGTCTATTGGTAATAATGGTAGTTGTAGTAATAGGTCTATTGGTAATAATGGTAGTTGTAGTAATAGGTCTATTGGTAATAATGGTAGTTGTAGTAATAGGTCTATTGGTAATAATGGTAGTTGTAGTAATAGGTCTATTGGTAATAATGGTAGTTGTAGTAATAGGTCTATTGGTAATAATGGTAGTTGTAGTAATAGGTCTATTGGTAATAATGGTAGTTGTAGTAATAGGTCTATTGGTAATAATGGTAGTTGTAGTAATAGGTCTATTGGTAATAATGGTAGTTGTAGTAATAGGTCTATTGGTAATAATGGTAGTTGTAGTAATAGGTCTATTGGTAATAATGGTAGTTGTAGTAATAGGTCTATTGGTAATAATGGTAGTTGTAGTAATAGGTCTATTGGTAATAATGGTAGTTGTAGTAATAGGTCTATTGGTAATAATGGTAGTTGTAGTAATAGGTCTATTGGTAATAATGGTAGTTGTAGTAATAGGTCTATTGGTAATAATGGTAGTTGTAGTAATAGGTCTATTGGTAATAATGGTAGTTGTAGTAATAGGTCTATTGGTAATAATGGTAGTTGTAGTAATAGGTCTATTGGTAATAATGGTAGTTGTAGTAATAGGTCTATTGGTAATAATGGTAGTTGTAGTAATAGGTCTATTGGTAATAATGGTAGTTGTAGTAATAGGTCTATTGGTAATAATGGTAGTTGTAGTAATAGGTCTATTGGTAATAATGGTAGTTGTAGTAATAGGTCTATTGGTAATAATGGTAGTTGTAGTAATAGGTCTATTGGTAATAATGGTAGTTGTAGTAATAGGTCTATTGGTAATAATGGTAGTTGTAGTAATAGGTCTATTGGTAATAATGGTAGTTGTAGTAATAGGTCTATTGGTAATAATGGTAGTTGTAGTAATAGGTCTATTGGTAATAATGGTAGTTGTAGTAATAGGTCTATTGGTAATAATGGTAGTTGTAGTAATAGGTCTATTGGTAATAATGGTAGTTGTAGTAATAGGTCTATTGGTAATAATGGTAGTTGTAGTAATAGGTCTATTGGTAATAATGGTAGTTGTAGTAATAGGTCTATTGGTAATAATGGTAGTTGTAGTAATAGGTCTATTGGTAATAATGGTAGTTGTAGTAATAGGTCTATTGGTAATAATGGTAGTTGTAGTAATAGGTCTATTGGTAATAATGGTAGTTGTAGTAATAGGTCTATTGGTAATAATGGTAGTTGTAGTAATAGGTCTATTGGTAATAATGGTAGTTGTAGTAATAGGTCTATTGGTAATAATGGTAGTTGTAGTAATAGGTCTATTGGTAATAATGGTAGTTGTAGTAATAGGTCTATTGGTAATAATGGTAGTTGTAGTAATAGGTCTATTGGTAATAATGGTAGTTGTAGTAATAGGTCTATTGGTAATAATGGTAGTTGTAGTAATAGGTCTATTGGTAATAATGGTAGTTGTAGTAATAGGTCTATTGGTAATAATGGTAGTTGTAGTAATAGGTCTATTGGTAATAATGGTAGTTGTAGTAATAGGTCTATTGGTAATAATGGTAGTTGTAGTAATAGGTCTATTGGTAATAATGGTAGTTGTAGTAATAGGTCTATTGGTAATAATGGTAGTTGTAGTAATAGGTCTATTGGTAATAATGGTAGTTGTAGTAATAGGTCTATTGGTAATAATGGTAGTTGTAGTAATAGGTCTATTGGTAATAATGGTAGTTGTAGTAATAGGTCTATTGGTAATAATGGTAGTTGTAGTAATAGGTCTATTGGTAATAATGGTAGTTGTAGTAATAGGTCTATTGGTAATAATGGTAGTTGTAGTAATAGGTCTATTGGTAATAATGGTAGTTGTAGTAATAGGTCTATTGGTAATAATGGTAGTTGTAGTAATAGGTCTATTGGTAATAATGGTAGTTGTAGTAATAGGTCTATTGGTAATAATGGTAGTTGTAGTAATAGGTCTATTGGTAATAATGGTAGTTGTAGTAATAGGTCTATTGGTAATAATGGTAGTTGTAGTAATAGGTCTATTGGTAATAATGGTAGTTGTAGTAATAGGTCTATTGGTAATAATGGTAGTTGTAGTAATAGGTCTATTGGTAATAATGGTAGTTGTAGTAATAGGTCTATTGGTAATAATGGTAGTTGTAGTAATAGGTCTATTGGTAATAATGGTAGTTGTAGTAATAGGTCTATTGGTAATAATGGTAGTTGTAGTAATAGGTCTATTGGTAATAATGGTAGTTGTAGTAATAGGTCTATTGGTAATAATGGTAGTTGTAGTAATAGGTCTATTGGTAATAATGGTAGTTGTAGTAATAGGTCTATTGGTAATAATGGTAGTTGTAGTAATAGGTCTATTGGTAATAATGGTAGTTGTAGTAATAGGTCTATTGGTAATAATGGTAGTTGTAGTAATAGGTCTATTGGTAATAATGGTAGTTGTAGTAATAGGTCTATTGGTAATAATGGTAGTTGTAGTAATAGGTCTATTGGTAATAATGGTAGTTGTAGTAATAGGTCTATTGGTAATAATGGTAGTTGTAGTAATAGGTCTATTGGTAATAATGGTAGTTGTAGTAATAGGTCTATTGGTAATAATGGTAGTTGTAGTAATAGGTCTATTGGTAATAATGGTAGTTGTAGTAATAGGTCTATTGGTAATAATGGTAGTTGTAGTAATAGGTCTATTGGTAATAATGGTAGTTGTAGTAATAGGTCTATTGGTAATAATGGTAGTTGTAGTAATAGGTCTATTGGTAATAATGGTAGTTGTAGTAATAGGTCTATTGGTAATAATGGTAGTTGTAGTAATAGGTCTATTGGTAATAATGGTAGTTGTAGTAATAGGTCTATTGGTAATAATGGTAGTTGTAGTAATAGGTCTATTGGTAATAATGGTAGTTGTAGTAATAGGTCTATTGGTAATAATGGTAGTTGTAGTAATAGGTCTATTGGTAATAATGGTAGTTGTAGTAATAGGTCTATTGGTAATAATGGTAGTTGTAGTAATAGGTCTATTGGTAATAATGGTAGTTGTAGTAATAGGTCTATTGGTAATAATGGTAGTTGTAGTAATAGGTCTATTGGTAATAATGGTAGTTGTAGTAATAGGTCTATTGGTAATAATGGTAGTTGTAGTAATAGGTCTATTGGTAATAATGGTAGTTGTAGTAATAGGTCTATTGGTAATAATGGTAGTTGTAGTAATAGGTCTATTGGTAATAATGGTAGTTGTAGTAATAGGTCTATTGGTAATAATGGTAGTTGTAGTAATAGGTCTATTGGTAATAATGGTAGTTGTAGTAATAGGTCTATTGGTAATAATGGTAGTTGTAGTAATAGGTCTATTGGTAATAATGGTAGTTGTAGTAATAGGTCTATTGGTAATAATGGTAGTTGTAGTAATAGGTCTATTGGTAATAATGGTAGTTGTAGTAATAGGTCTATTGGTAATAATGGTAGTTGTAGTAATAGGTCTATTGGTAATAATGGTAGTTGTAGTAATAGGTCTATTGGTAATAATGGTAGTTGTAGTAATAGGNGGCGCCTGCGTAAAACTGATTTCACTGAATCAGTCAGATAGTCACATTCACTAATTCGCATGTTAATTAAATAGTTATAAATTTCATATTCATGCCATTAATGGCTCAGTTGCCTATTTTATTAAAAATTGCTATTATAAGTAGCAATAAGTAGCATAAAAATACGCAATAATTGCCTGCAGTAATTATAAAGCTGGCGCCTGCGTAAAACTGATTTCACTGAATCAATTGAACAAATTGTTTTTAAGTGAATATATGCGCTGGATCCTGTCCAGAGGACTGGATCCAGCGCATGCGTATAAGCAGCTATTATTTCCTGCACTAAGTTTCATGCGCATGCGCAAATTAAACAGTCTGGTGCATACTTAGATGTGCGTTTTAGACAGAAAATGCGAAAAGGGGTTCACTCCATAAATTCTCATTTATTGCTCAATTCTTACAATGACTTATACTAATTACACTTATAAGTACACTAATATTTACAATCACTTGACATACATGAAGAAAAAGTTGTTTCTTTTCCTAAAGAAATCAATTATATCAAGATCAATTATTGCTTTAATTTTAAGTTATCGCAAACAAAAGTTCCATTCATTAAACTGCAGGCCACATTCCTTTTAATACCAGACAGCGATCCAATATTCTTCCCTCTATTGTGAACCACCGATGAATTATCCGAAGAGCTAATATCTAGAATCACCTACAATATGATAAATGATCAAAACCATTGAAAATAATTAAAATAGAAAAAAACTAGGAAAATATTTCTTAAAAATACCCCCCAAAAACTAAATCAAATTTTTGTATATATCTATATATCTACATATATATCTAAAGCCATTCTTATGTTATCTTGATGACGATTCCATTTTTCACAAGATTGCTTGTTACCGTGCTTGTTCAAAGTATACCCTTTTTTAAAAATAGATGTTCGTATAAAAAAATACCTGAAATCAAACATATAAGCTATTTGTTTACATCAATAAAGTGTTTCTCTTTTTCTTTAGTAAATATGTTCTTTCTTATTTTGTCAAGTTTTCCCCTTCACCAAATACGCTGTCATACATAACTCGGCCTGCGATTGGTTGACTCACTGACAAACAAGAAGAATTTTAGCAATGGATTAAGGCTTTCACAGAGTTAGGTAATAACCCTGAGTGCTTGCCACTTCATAACAACCAAGAAACAACACAAAAAAGTGTGGTAGTAGCAAAAGTAGTAGAGAGAATATTGAAATAAATTAGGGGCAATGGTCATAAACAAATAGTATTCAAGAACAGAAAAAATGAGTAGCAATAGAAGTAGTTATGAAAGTAGCATGGATGTCTCCAAAAAGACGTGCCACCATTATGTAAACTTTGGGATTGCAAAAGTTACCTTTGAAAGATTACGGAAGATCTTAAAACATCGCAAAATGTCAATGGCTACAAAGAAGAGGGTGCTGGAAGGTTATGTAACATCTACTCTGTCATATGGTGCTGGACAATATCACCATCAATGGAAAATAGAAGTTGTTGAAATGCGAGTTTACAGGAAAATAATGAGAATATCATGGGTAGACCATCAAATGAGGAAGTTTTGAGGAAAGGTGGAGAAAGATGTCTGATGAGGTTTATGGGACATATGCGAAGGAAAGGATCCGAAAATCTTACCCTTACAGGTCGTATTGAAGGCAAAAGAAGCAGAGAAAGACACAGATTAACATGCTTACGAAGTGCCATATTAAAAAGTGTATATCAGCAAGTGAGAAGGNGAGAAGAGGGAGTAGAGAGAAGGGAGAAGAAACAGAGGGGGGGAGAGGAGAAGAGGGAAGAAGAAAGAAAAAGGAAAATAGAGAGAGGGAGAGAGAGAGAGAGAGAGGGAGAGAGAAAGAGAGAGAGAGACAGAGAGAGAGGGACAGAGAAAGAGAGAAAGAGAGAGAAAGGGAGAGGGACAGAGAGAGAAAAAGAGAGAAAGGGAGAGGAAGAGAGCGAGGGAGAGGAAGAGAGAGAGGGAGACAGAGAGAAGGAAGAAAAGAGAAGGAGACAGAGAGAGAGAGAGAAAGAGAAAGAGAGAGGGAATGAAAGAGAAGGAGACAGAGACAGAGAGAGAGAGGAAGAGAGACAGAGAGGGAGAGAGAGAGAGCAAGAAAGAGAGAGAGGGAGAGACAGAGAGAGAGAGAGAGAGAGAGAGAGAGAGAGAGAGAGAGAGAGAGAAAGGGAGAAATCTGACTGGTGCAAAGTGCTCAATGCGAATATAACGCAGCCTCGTACAAACGTGTCTGACCATGACCTATTATGTTCAGAAACGCCTTTCTATACTCTGCTGGTTTTGCAAAAGGAAATCAGGTCCTTCCAAAAATAACTATTATATTTTTTCTGTAAATAACGCCAGTGGTGCTGTGTGTTTTACAAGTAAAATAACAACCCACTATAGATCATATGGTGAAAAACCGATGTCAGAATTCATTTTGGCAAAACTATATTGATGTAAATATTTGCTGCTAATGTACAAGCCAAAAGATATATGTTGAAATTTGTCCAAGTGTTTCTAATGTTTTCTATTTTGAACAGTTCTACTTAAGTATTAGAAAATACTCAAATAACGATTTGTGAATGTGATTTGACTTTTGTTGGTTTCAGTTTTGGCAGAGACCAGGCTGAAGAGCTGTAATTTTTGGAAATATACTTCGTCTCATTTTTAAAAAATTTTGAGTCAAGTTACATTTTGAGTGAGAAATTTTTCACCATTATTCAGGGTTTCAAATAAACATATTTTTTAAATTTTCAACTCAATAAACAGTTTTTAATTAAGTGGTAAAGGAAATAAAAGTTAAAACCAATTTAGAGAACTTTGATATCCTTTGGGATAACAAAACTGATTATTCATTATGGAACGAAATTATTAAAAAAGTTCTTGTTAAATGCATGAAACCTACCCATCACCTCTTCATTCAAACTACCTAGTTTCATAACATCTAGGTTTTCTTTGGTTTTGATCAACGTTTGTCTAAGTTATGTGCGTCAGTGGGCAAAAGATGTCATAAGACATAATCACCTTTTATTGGAAAGAACTGCAATACTGAAAAGATAAGTGGCCTACTTCCAATTTATTACTTTTCGAAGAAAAAATGTTCCCAGAGAAAGTCAACAACTCTGCCGCATCTCAGGCGGTCATTAAAAGTCTTTGGCATAGGATTTGATCTGACTTGTTGTTTCGGACAGTGCACAGTACACAGTATCCAAATATTTTGTCTACCCTGCACACACATACATACATACATTTGCACGTATATTTTTATTAATAAAGCCTTCATTTCCATTTCTTGCTTTTCTATTAAATGACAAGTATAAAAATATCGTAAAACTAGACACCTTTTCCCAGGAATGTTGATTTATGAATTTTGCTACTAAATAAAATACTTCTTATCTGTTCCATCATAATACTACTTTAGGGTTTGGTTGGGACGATACCAACATAGGGAAAACATTGAAAATATTATTCCAAGATTTAAATATCTATGTAATTAATAAATTTGAAAACCTGTTTTTATTAAAAAGAGATGCACGATTAATCTTGATTTTTGGTTTACTGTTTCACCTCCCTCCTATTCTTTCTAGTTCTTCCTCGTTACTCCTCTTGATATTTTTGTCTTTCTTTCCTAAATACTATGTTATTCTTTGTAGAGACGAAACCATAATAGAAAACGTCTGAAAAGGATATGGCACCTGGAGAGAGAGAGAGAGAGAGAGAGAGAGAGAGAGAGAGAGAGAGAGAGAGACAGAGGGAGAGAGAGAGACAGAGGGAGAGAGAGACAGAGGGAGAGAGACAGACACAGAGAAAGAGACACACAGAGGGAGAGACACACACAGAGGGAGACAGACAGACAAACACAAACAGACAGAGAGAGGGACACACACACATAGTGAGAGAGACAGAGACACACACACACAGTGAGACAGACACAGGCA
>RDPX01000074.1:2141226-2151384 GCA_003991215.1 Morbakka virulenta
AGAGAGACAGAGGGAGAGAGAGACAGAGGGAGAGAGACAGACACAGAGAAAGAGACACACAGAGGGAGAGACACACACAGAGGGAGACAGACAGACAAACACAAACAGACAGAGAGAAGGACACACACACATAGTGAGAGAGACAGAGACACACACACAGTGAGACAGACACAGGCAGAAAGAAATACGCAGAGACAGAGAGAGAGAGAGAGGAAGCAGAGAGAGAGAGAGAGAGACAGACAGACAGACAGACAGACATACAGACAAAGGCACATAGAGGGAAACAGAAAGACAGAGAGAGAGGGAGACAGAGAAACAAACAAAGAGTAGGGAGACAGAGAGACAAACACACACACAGAGACACACACACAAACACACACACAAAGACACATACACACAGAGAGACACACACTCACAAAGGGAGAGAGACACTCACAAAGGGAGAGAGAGACACTCGCACACACTCACGGAGAGAGAGAGAAAGAGAGAGAAAGAGACAGAGAGAGAGAGAGAGAGAGAAGAAAAAGAGAAAACGGAGAATTAGAAAGGGAAAGAAAGAAAACAAAAGAAAGGAAAAGGGAAGCAAGATATAGATGGGGAAAAGGAATAAGTGAAGACCCCTAAAATACAAACAGAACCGAGAGAAAAATCTTGCTTTGTTCATATTCACCCAAAATACAATAATACTACTATGTACAATAATTGATATGATTTTAAATCAACAAAAGTGGGCCTTCAAATGATTTATTTTACTACCCTCTTGCATTTTATTAACATTAAGTAATTCTGCAGAAATATTCTTTTCAAATAAGAGAGATTTGACTGAAACGACAGAGTTGCTTTTATTTGTAGAAAATTCATTGATCACTTTCTTTAAAATAAGGAAGAAAACCTGCAAAAGGTAAAACTAAAACTTATAACAAGACTTCAAAGCACATACAGTATTTCTTGAATTGTAAAACTTAATCTAATTGTATTGAGGAATAGATTGTAATGAGGTATACAATAAAGATAATATATAGAGTATTTCTTAAGTTTGAAAGGAAGAAAAGGAGCAAGAAATCTTATCTTCTAATCCTCTTTTCGTGTTTCAGGTATATCCCATCAGGGGTCACCACAGCGGATCAGCTGTCTCCAGCCTGTTCTGTTTGTTACATGAGCATACTTCACACCAACAGCCTCCATATCAATCACGCCCTTCAACCCTTTCCTCTGCATCCCTCTTCGCGTCCTACCGGGTACTCAGTAACCTCTTTCCTACATCTTCTGCATCACACTTTGCTATGTGCTCGTACCAGGGAAGTCTTGACTCCCTCATCTTGTGTCCGAGTCTCCTGATATGGGATGTTTCTCGAATGTGGTCGTTAGGAATTCTGTCTAGTCACGTCAAACCTAGTGGCCACCTCATCATGCGCATTTCAGCCACTTCTATCTCCACTTCTTGTCGCTGGGTGGTAGCAACAGTTTCCAGACCAAAAAAAGAGCTCATGTATTGAGCACTTTAATACGGATAACCGAATCGAAAGCTTTACATACATATATATACATACATACATACATACATACATATATACATACATACATATATATCAGTATACGGCGTGACAAACGATACAATATAGTATCGTATATGTGATTTGTAAAATGTTAATTTTTTGTACAAGAAGAACAACGATTGCACGAGACGACATCCTACTGGCTTACTGAACTGAGAATGTGGATAAAAACCCTCTTGTCATTTGGCAAAAATGTGGCAGGAAGGTGTCTTATTTCAAATATGTTTTAGTATTATGTAGTTGAAGAACTTCATTATATTTATAATTATTACGTATAAAACAAAAACATTTATGATTTGTTAGTAAGAGTTGAAGAAAATGCAAACTTACTGCTGAAGAGCCCACTGTCGAAACTTGCTTTCCTCTATACCAAGATAGGAAGACACGAAGTAAAATGCCTCCCAATATTACCAAAGTGAAAAAAAGAAAACTCTTGTTCAACAGGATGCTATTGGCTGAAATATATTCCTTTGGGGGGGCTTTTTGTGAATGCTTTTTTTTACTAAGTTATATTTGGATCTTTTAATGACAAATATTTCAGTCAAATCCATCATTTTAATTGTCATATTTGTCTCTGGATTGTGGAATTACAACAAAGGTAGTGCAAATGAATAGATGCATGGGCCAGTTTGCGTTTTCAATAATTCAATACTTCTCCAATGTCCTTTTGACCCAGGGGACATTATTTAAGAAATTAAAAGTCTCATATCGCATATAAAATAGCTGACAGCATGCATAAACAAACAAAATTCACCCCTCTACCCCCCTTTTTTTATTTAGTATACAAATTAACCTACTATCCTTTCTATAACAGTACATCATGCAAATTCTAACTTGTTTTGATATTTCTGGGTGCTTTTGAGAACTAAAACCAACAAGGAAATATTACAGAAACTAGGCTAAAACTTTCTTGCCTTACTAACTTAAAAAAAATTCTTGTAACATTCATGGATTCCATTGAGCTTGTTAAAATCGAAAGAGCTTAGAATTTCCTAGCCATATCAGATCTTGTCAAATGCATTATAGTGTTTTAACAGTCTACAATGAATGCAAATGAACAGTAATCTTTGCAGTAGTAGAGTAATCTACTGTTTCTCGATATTAATTTTACATGAAAATGGATCGGAAATAGAATTTGTTCTTGTTGTTTTTTCAGTTGCTTGAAATAATGTCCTACCCTTACAGTAGTCACCCTTTTATTTTCGAAATCACTTAATCTTCTTAACTACCACAGTCTGAAATTGAATAAAAACTGATATACTTTTGTGAAGAGAATTTTAAAGAAGTGAATTCAAAATATTAAAGAAAAATTATGGAAGATTATGTGTCTACTGAACCCTGACTCAAACCAGCGATCATGACCATTCGTCAACTGATTGGCACTAGGCTTCTAACCTCATAATTCTGCAACCATATATTTCCTTGAGTAACTCATCCTTTTCCCAAAGCAGTATCCTTAAATATCTTATTTGTATATAAACGCAACTAAATATAGGCCTACATAAAGTCCCTATTCTCAGCCCCAAGGATTGCTCTCCCTTCTCTTCATGTTCGCTTCTCCGCCTTTTGGTTAAGATCAAGTGTAGAGCTCTGGTCTCTCCTTGGTTGGGACTTTGGGTATAGGACCCAACCATGCAGGATAGGTGATCTCGAAATGTTTGAGAACTGGCTGAAGACCAACCTAAGAGGAAAGGCCCTCCCACGGAGGCTCCTAGAGGGGGCGGTCTGTATGTCTTACATTTTATGGTGTTTTGCCTACTTTCTCTTTCACTTTTTCTTCCTTTTGGGTCTTTTATAGATGGCGATATGTGAAAGACAAAAATGGACCCACTGTTTACCAGGGGTTCCATCAATAAAAGACAGGGGTCGGGACTTCAGGTTGCTCTTGATTATTTTCGTCTTGACATCTATGCCTTCTGCATGGTCTAATTTTCATAGGTTTATGACCATGTTTGCCTCGGATTTTCTAATTATGCACCTTCAGAACTCAGCGTAGCCTCCTTTTGAATTCATGAAGCTTTTTCGGTGTAATCGATGTATCGATTATATTTTCCCACCTAAAACTGCGACTGCCTAATAACTGATCTAATGAAATCCAATGTGAAGTTTTTTCATTTACCTCAAAACACGAGTTTTTAAAATTGTCATAGAAATACAACTATTTTGTATCTTTCAGTCTTTTATCTCTCCTTCAATCTTTTACTTTCTTGTTTATCTTTCTTGTCTTTAGGACATAACCCATTAGTAAAGATACAATTTTTTGTACACAGCGTATACATATTATTTTTGAATGCCTTATCCTTTATTAATATTTGATAATAAATAACTTAATATTGTGAACATTACTACAAGATCTTCCATATAGGCTCCCGTATTCTACACAAACCTTCCTTACCTTTCTCATGTTGTCATTGTCTAACCTGATACTCTTGAAGATGACGTTTCCAAAGTAGCTGTCTTTACACAGTTTTAGACACTATCTACTTGGATTGGTGTAAGATAGAAGGGGCCATTGTCGAAATACATTTCATGGGTTGATGTAAGTATTTTTTTTCCTTTCGCTAATATAAAAGCTGATATGCTTGATAGCTTTAAGAAAGCTATTTGTTAGTACTATTTGTTAGTATCTGTAACACTATGTATCACCAAATTACTGCTATCCGCAAAGATGGCTTCTCTAAGTAAATAAGAATTGGCATCATCACGTCTTTTCCATTTGACTCCATAAATAAATACGAAATTCTTTTTGGACCTATGTTACTCATGTGAACATGTGGCTGTATTACCATGTAAAATGTTAGCTTAAGGTGAGTGAATTTCTTATGGCAGCTATATTTTGTGAGCATTTACCATTGTCAGTAGAAGATACTAAAAAAAGAAAATACTATGGTGAGGTGGTCCCTTGGAGTCACAAGAAAGGACATGATCAGAAATAAAAGGATCAGAGGCACCATCGGGATATGTGACATCGCAGGAAAGCTGAGAGAGACACGGCTAAGGTGGTATGGACATGTGCAAAGGAGGGAGGAGGATCACATTGCTAAACGGGTGCTGAATATGGAGCTGCCTGGCAAGGGAAAGCAGGGAAGGCCAAGGAGGAGATGGAAAGGCTGTGTGGGAGATGACATGAGGAAACTTGGCTTGACCGAGAAAGAAGCACGTGACCGACTCAAGTGGATGAAGTCAATTCGCTGTGGCGACCCCTGAAAAGGGAAACGCCGNGCTGAATATGGAGCTGCCTGGCAAGAGAAAGCAGGGAAGGCCAAGGAGGAGATGGAAAGACTGTGTGGGAGATGACATGAGGAAACTTGGCTTGACCGAGAAAGAAGCACGTGACCGACTCAAGTGGATGAAGTCAATTCGCTGTGGCGACCCCTGAAAAGGGAAACGCCGAAAGAAGAAGAAGAAGAAGAAGAAGAAGAAGAAGAAGATACTAAACATTTTAAGAAAGACCAAAAAAATGAAGTAATGATTTTTCACGTGACGTCAGAAAATTTCACGTGACGTCCGAAATCAGAAGTCCTCTAAGTTCAACGTAAAAATGTGTCACTGATCAGTTGTGTCACTGCCTGTTGTTTTCTTTCCCGATATATTCAGCAACAATGGGGAAATACTGTCGCGTTTATGATGGATCGTTTCAAATAATCAAAAATCAAGGAACATTGAAATTGAGCAAAGGAAGACGGCGCTTTTGGCTCTCGAAGGAAAAATGTTTGAAAAATATCAGGATATATTCAGGTAACTTTGTGTGAGTTCAAGACGTTTGGCTTCTGTCTGCATTCACATAGAGACAGTGTTAGGTTGTGTCAGACTATTATTTTCTTAGTGGCCTATTACCAAGAGATATATAGAATTATAGAGAGAATAATGTGTTGGCTCTGATTGACAATGTAGTGTCTATATGTCATGTAAATAGGTATAAACCTATCTAGCCAGTAATTGACTGTATAGCAAAAATATGAATTTTTAAAGTTCTATAGTAGTGGCATGATAGGCTCCTTTTCACAGGCAATGGCCAGGTTCCTTAAAGTGCCCCCTTCTTCATAGACACAATATCTGTAAATTAAGACATTTTTTGGGTGCTGGATATACGAAAACTATGCTTCAAATCTTCAAGCTATAAATGCAGACTCTTTCCTTGAAATGAAACAAAAGCAACAAACTACCAAATTTTCAGAGACTGTAATCAGGTACCCAAGGTGATTCCTCTTGAAAAATAAAAATAGGTTATTGGGGGCTTACCTCTGGGAATATGTTTGGGATCAAGCCCTTCAAAAAGAGTTTAAATCTTTTTCCTAAAAAAAATCATTAAAGTCCCTTGAGGTCTTGGTGCCTTTTCTTAGATACACCATTTTGACAATTACAAAGAAACTCTTAGGCCTTGGGTACACAATTGGTATAATCTACGTTTCAATCAGGATATGCAATGGAATAGTAAACTGGTAAGGGAACAAATAAGTCGGAGTTTATGTGATATCTACTTGGTAATATTTTACGTCCCTCAGTCATCTGTACCTCTGCTTCGACGTTTTCATCGGAGGTAAATGACTCTCTTGGCCCCCTTGCCAAACCAAGCAAAGTAATTTTGAAAATGGGTGTCCGAACAGATGCCCAACAAGGGTTCCTAGGAAACGCTGTAAAGTGTATTGTTTGGTGACGTGTATAGTCAAGTGTCCCTAAAATCTTTGGTATTGCTTTCAGGACATATTTTAACATATCTTTAGGAAAGTTTCGGGTTGCATATATTTTGTTGACCATCTGCTAATTTTATCCATATCTTCTTCATCTAGAGCTTTGATCATAACAGTGTACACATCCTGTACACACTCCCAGGTTTCCTTCTTCCCACATTCCATCGCACTTTTGATTTTAGAATTCGTGATCCTTTTCCAGTGGAATCCCATTAATAGTTCTTCAGATTCTTAGTCGTCATGACAGAGTTCATTTCTGCATTCTTCTGAGTCTGCCGTAATGACCCTGATTTTCTGTAGTACTCGGGCCTCTGCAGCCTTAACACATTTAGACAGTTATAGCTATTATTGTCCTGTTATCTTCTTGATCTTCTTGAAAATCATTTTTGCATCATAACAATGATTTTAGATTGCTTTACATTGCTCCTCTATTCTTGACTCCAAATTTCTTCTTCAGAAAGTCTTTTTACCGACACACTACTTCTAGGAGAGCACCCAACCAAGGTAGAAAATCTCCTTTTGCCCATCAGTTTCAAATAATAGTTGTCTTTCTCCTAGGATGGTTAGCGACCAAAGCAGATGAGTCCAGTGTAGGTTGGACGACATTTCTTTCACCATGGCGCGGTTTCCACAACAAAGTGAGCGCTGCAGGTTCTGTACTTTTGAAGCAGTGTCATTCGATGCGTAGTCGGCGTAGTCTAATGGCATCGGTAACTTTCGTATAATTCTTTGTTTGTATCATGTTGCATCCAGTTCATGTTCTTAATGTATCGAAGTATACGAGTGTAGCAACCATTAATTTACTTTTCTAATTTTATTGTTAGGGTCCATGTCATAATATATATATATTTATATCTATATATATATATATATATGTATGTATATATATTTATATATGTATATATGAATATATGTATATATGTATGTATATGTATATATGTATAAAGGGTAAAACAACAGGAAAAAACCCGGAATTTCATGAAGTATTTCATTTATATATTTATATTTATATATATATATATCAATATTATATATACCAGTTTAATATATTAGTTTTTACAAGTTATTCTTTTTCTTATGGTAACGTAATATCTGTTATCTAATCGTAGATTTATACTGTCTACTTTTTATTTATAATATTTACTATTTATTTATGCTATATTCTATTTATTTATACTATATTCTATTTATTTATACTATATACTATTTCTNGCTGCAGGTTCTGTACTTTTGAAGCAGTGTCATTCGATGCGTAGTCGGCGTAGTCTAATGGCATCGGTAACTTTCGTATAATTCTTTGTTTGTATCATGTTGCACCCAGTTCATGTTCTTAATGTATCGAAGTATACGAGTGTAGCAACCATTAATTTACTTTTCTAATTTCATTGTTAGGGTCCATGTTATAATATATATATTTATATATCTATAAAGCTTTCGATACGGTTATCCGTATTAAAGTGCTCAATACATAAATGCAGAGCGTAATATAAGATATGATAAGTTGGAAAGAATCAAAAAACTACACAGGTTTTTGATTCTTTCCAACTTATCATATCTTATATTACGCTCTGCATTTATGTATTGAGCACTTTAATACGGATAACCGTATCGAAAGCTTTATAATTCGCTCCAAAGTTATATTTGTTGAGCACTCTACGGTAACCCGGCATGGAAGGACCTGTGTAGTTTTTTGATTCTTTCCAACTTATCATATCTTATATTTATATATCTATATATATATGTATGTATATATATTTATATATGTATATATGAATATATGTATATATGTATGTATATGTATATATGTATATATAAAGGGTAAAACAACAGGAAAAAACCCGGAATTTCATGAAGTATTTCATTTATATATTTATATTTATATATATATATATCAATATTATATATACCAGTTTAATATATTAGTTTTTACAAGTTATTCTTTTTCTTATGGTAACGTAATATCTGTTATCTAATCGTAGATTTATACTGTCTACTGTTTATTTATAATATTTACTATTTATTTATGCTATATTCTATTTATTTATACTATATTCTATTTATTTATACTATATACTATTTCTGCTATTTATAATGCTGTTAATTCTATTCATTCAAGTAATATAACGACGTGGTATACACTGTACTATATAATGCACTAACGAAGCTGATATAAAATTAGTGGCCAACTTATTGTAAATTTTCATTGAAATATTTTGATTTGACGCTTATGGAATATGTATTACTGACCAGCTCTATCGATACTAAAATGCTCTTTTGGGAAGCCATGTTTTTAGTTATGGTTGAGCATGTACAGTAAACATTGACATGTAATAGCATAAATACTCTATTTTTTCTCTCAACAAATAATTCAAAATTTACAGGGGAAAATGAAAAGAAAATATTAAATTCACCCACTCTTTAAATGATATTCAAAACATACAATTCAGATTAGGTAAAAGTTACAATCGGTACCAAAATTATTGTTTGTTGAAATGTATCAACTATTATATACCTATTTGATACTCAAACCTACAACGCTGTTAAATGATTCTTGTGATGATTCTCGTATAAAAAACCATTGGCAGGCTCAGATTTTAAAAATGGGTGCTATGGGAATAGTCTAAAATCAGTGAAGACAGTCAAAATATTCAACCAACTTTCTCTGGAATGAAATTCAGTTATCGGATTTGCTAAACTTTACTTGTGAACATACTATAAAGCAAGAGGACTTTTTATTTCAATTTCTTTAAAAAATTATTTTTCCACTTCATTTCTTTCCATAATATTTTTATAATATTTCTTCCTAACCTTGTTAATATAAGCTTATTTTGCCTTCGCATGGACAGGGTCGTTTTATTGATCAGTCAGCCTTTTATCCACAAATATCGTTGCAAGAAACAGAAACAGAAAAAAAAATGCAATGAAACCGAAAAATATATTGCCAAAATTACCTGTTTAAGAAAGTAGTGTTTAAAAATAAAAAAATTGCTTAATTGGTCAAAAATTGGAAAATTGGTAGAGGATATTACCTGAAGAGCTACAAGTATTCGTTTAAAATTTTGATCTTTTGGTTTTTAATTACACTTTTTAAAAATATCAGTATGCAAATAGTGAAAAAGTGACAGTAATACTTAACTAAGGCAAATACGAAAAGTTTAAAAAATACAGAAAAAAATTAATGCTACCATCTCCAGATATACCGTAGCATTTCTTTATAAAACCCAATAAATTTTTTTATAATTTATATACCAGTATCAAAGTAATTATTAGCTATCGACAGTGTTCAATAATATAAGAATATTAGAGCTATCATATGACACACACACATATATATATATATATATAAATATATGTATATATATACCAGTATCAAAGTAATTATTAGCTACTGACAGTGTTCAATAATATAAGAATATTAGAGCTATTATATGATGAACGACAAAAAAATCAACAAAACTTAGTTTAGAACTGTCTGAGTTCTAAACTGAGTTTTGTTGATTTTTTTGTCGTTCGCTAAGAAATTTTTTTATCTTCATTATTGTTATTATTTCTGAAATACCATATTGGTTCTCATAAGCTTAAAAATTGGTAGGTAGGGAGTACTTATTAGAAGTAATAAAGATCTTAAAAATGTAACAGAGTTATTTAAAACATTAGTTTCATAACCGAAAACAGCTTATTGGAACAATAATTAATAATTGAAATTCTATGGTGAAAAACATGTTGGGGAAAAAAAGAAAACGTGATGGAGAGGTTTTCCGTTCCTGTGTACAGGAAAAGGGAAGAACTAGTTTGTCATTTAACCCATGAATATTTTCAAAATCATTTGGAACATTTTGAAACATGGTGAAACTGCAGATAGGACTGTTACTGAGAAAAAGAAGGAATTCTAAAGTTGTTGGTGAACTAGA